>JAQGBM010000876.1:0-12000 GCA_034698405.1 Symphylella vulgaris | reverse complement strand
TAAGCCTGCACAAAACCTGTGTTATCCATAAAAGTACGTGAGTAGCAAATTTTATACGAATTAAACTTTTGCGACCCGCGGAATGATTGTGCCGAGAAAGAAAAAAGGGGTTAAGGATCAGTCCTGAGGTGATATCTATGTGTACAATATAATAGTCTCATACGTATAAGGTATTAGTTACACGTAATTGCTGCATCAAGTTTTTGTCGCCACCCCCTAGCCTCTAGTTTAATGTATCCAGTATTGACATCACGTTCTTTTTGTTTCCCAACTTTTTGAGACCAAGTTGTCTTTCTTGTTCCATTCGTTATCGCTTACAAACAGCAGAGTTATACGACTAACCATAAACTTGCCTATAATACTCGTCTCTAGACCGTAAAAATATATATATTCTTATCTTGATAGCCTATAGACATCAGTGGAACGTATTGCCGAAGTGATCCTATGTATAAGGTTTTTTGTATAAAATAGGAGTGCGAGTGGAGAAGTAGATTAGAAAAAAAAAGTCCTGGTATTAACTTTAACGCAATGTTTACATTTTTGGATGACTGTCGTAGACTAGAGCTCAGTTGAAGCTGATAGATATGGAGTTATATGCATAACTTAGACATATGTGCCATCTCAAATTGATTTAAATATGGGTTCTTTGGGTTAACGCCCTCGCATATGCAAGTGTGAGTTCAAGTCTCGATCGAGGTTTGTGGGAATTGAAAGATGTGAAATTTCTGGGTCTTGAGGTAACGCACTCCACTCTCGAAGTCTTAACCTTTCAAACAAAATTGGTCCAGGAAGTTGGTGATGACTCATCCCAACCAACTGCATTAAACAACCTGTGTAACCTGGGTTTAAAATGAACCTTTTACTTACAGATCATTAAATTTAAATCCTAATGCTAACAGATAAGTCTACTCCTTAATAAATTGGAAATAACAATCACAACATTGAAATTTTGGCCCAGAAAGGTGTTGCAAGTCCCTGATTAGGCCGACGTTTGAACAAGTAAATAACACAATATATCAGAATTATTACGAGGCAATCTGTTCTTTGTGCCATCTAAAATTGATTTAATATTATTTAGGTCGTGTTATTTTTTTTTTCGTTCAAATGCAAGATGCGATATTATAATTTTATTACAGAAGGATTAGGATTTGACCTTGCTATGTTTTATTTTCGTAAGACTAATATTACTGCTGGTTAGTTTATACTCCCACGCATCTCAGCGTCCCCTTACCGAAAACACAATAGCAAAATGTCCTACTTTAACAGAGAGGTTATGTCGTGAAGCTTGTTTTGTAAGCTCGTGTTTATGTTTATAATATCAAGCTGCTTCAAACAAAAGGAATGGAATACATACGCAATAAAATGAAGAAGCTTGTAAAGAAAATAATACACATCCTAGTTTTAACCATGCTGCAAAGCTCTATTGGAATCCCATATGATGTTTTTGATTAATTATTATTTTCATCATAATTTAAACAGTTAAAAAAATTAAAATTACTAAATTTTGACTGCCCCTTCCTTTATTATTTTTCCAAATTCTACGCCATTTTGAAATTATTAAAAAAATACATAACATTATTTTGGCCCAAAAAATTGTAGTGGCATCTCTTTTGGAAAACCTCGTAAGCGGTATTTAAACCGAATAGTCCCCTTGTGAGTGTGACGTCTTGCTTAGTTGCTTTTTGAACATGCATCGAAGCAATCAGATATTTAGGTGAAAGTTAGGTTTCAACCCTTAAAACTTCCGAGTTTTTTTTAGTACAAAAAGAAATCAAAACAAAATACACAATTAAGTCAATAACCTGAAGAAGCTTAAAAAGAAAAATTCTCGTTATCCCTCAACGTATATCGTTTTTAATCATGAAAAGCTCTATTGGCATCCATGGGTTTCTGATTAATTTTCCTTTATTTCTTTGCAAAATATCACTGAGATGAGCTCAGCTTTCTTTGTACGTTATATGGCTGGTTGCTATAAAACTGTACTTATATAGGGCTGATTTGCTTTTAATTGAAAACATTTTCCGAATAGCTAAGTTGAATTATAAAGCCAGTATAATAATATAGTTTTTTTCTTAATAGGCCTCCGTAATATGGCAGATTTGTCTGTAATTAGTGTCAGAAAATGTAAGTCGTAAAAACCACGCAATTACATCATCTGTCAGGATCTGCACTTGACAGTATTGTCTCTGCTGAAATAACTTTGGCAGTGCATGGGGGGAAATAGAATTATATATGAGAAGGGAGAGAGAAAAGAAAAAAACACACACACCCTCGCATAGCCGTATTATGTACCTCGTATGTGGGCTTTCATATGCTGTTAATTGTTACGTTGCTGGCTGGATGGTAATTGTCACAAGCGGAGGAGTACGAGAGTTTTTCATGAAATTTTTTTTGTTTTGTTAGTTGGGGAGATGGTTTTACATTGCATGATATGCGTTTGTTTTGCTTGATCATCAAGGATATGTCTAACGTATATTATGCTATTATATTAATTTATTCATCGCTTGAATTATCCATATATGGTCTCCATGTGATGAAGCATAATTAGGACCATATATCTTTACAAAAGTTTAAACGCTAACAGTTTGCTGAAGATTTAATTTAACTATTATTTTCCTAATCTTCTTTATTTTGAAATTTTTAAAATTATCTTTTATTCACGTATTAACGACCAATTTATCTAAAAAATGCACCAATAAGTCAATAACCCTAAAAAATTAAGTAAAGATCTCGCACCACGTAGCATATCGATGTACATGATAGATGAATGGTTTGGTGACATGTACCCACTTTGTTGATTGCATTTGCAAAGTGCGTTATGTCTCGATCCCAATGTCCACTTCTAAGGGAAAAAATGCAATAGTGCTTATTGTATAACCAATAAGCTAATTTTAAAGTTAGTTTTGGTTTTTGAGTGGAATTGGATCTGCCCAGTAGACTTCTATAATGTTATTATGAAATTTAACACGGAAGCTTAGGGTTAATTAGGTTCGCAATTGTATAATTTTTTATTCTTAAAGTTCCATGTCCGAAAAATTAACATCCATAGACAACAACAATGCTAAAGAGCCAAGGTGTTTCACATCCTGATATCTTTGAACTATGATAATAAATGAGTGAAAGTTGTTTGGTCCGCTCTGTTATGATCACCATTGGCAAAAGTCGTTCACCTTGAAATGAGAGGAACCGATCTTAGAGAAGAAAAGAGAGTTCACAGTTTCTTCCAATTTAAATAAGATGAGGCCAACACAGTTTATTATGTATGCTCTCTTCTCTCTCTCTCTTCTTAAAAGAAAAAGAAAAGACTGGTCCGTGCTTTGCTCAGGGTGTAGTAAGTTGTGTACGTATATTGACAATCCCAGGCACTATCGTCATCAAGATTTCCAACCACGTACTCGTCTCTCTTATGGAAGGACAAACGGACCCCAAGCAGTTATATTTATAATACGATCAGCTGCTGGAAACGAGATTTTGAAGTTATCACGACGTAATTAATTGGTCCTATATCACGCTGATAGCGAAGTAAAAAAAAAATCTATTGGGGATATAAATTTAGGGATTAAATTATGTACGCCCAAATTTTGACCCTGTTCCCCCTTCTAAATCCTAAGAGACGCGTTAATGAGAAGGCATTCCATTTACGTATTTAAATTTTCGATATAACTTAACTTTGCGCAGCTCTTCGATCGATGATGAAAAAAAATCTAAAACCTGGTAATTAGATGCCTTTATAACTTTACCCTAAGGTAATTTTTTTTCTCCTAAATCCTTATCATCCATTTTAATACATCGAAGTAATTCCCCATTCTTATCCTTATCTTTTTTTCACTAATAGGACGTATTTTTAATTTAAAAAGCCAGTTTTAAACCGTTATTTTATCGGTAGGTAATTTGTTTTGTGATGTTGTAAGATAAGTTATGCAATCATCCATGGTCTTGGAGGCTGGAGCTCACTGTTCCAAATTGTTCAAATTCAAATCCCGATTCTAGGTTGGTATGAATTTTAAAAAGAAAAGTTGCATTTAAAAAATGACGCCATATAAAGGGTGCTGGTGTTTAGCTACACTTGCAAATAACCCTGAGCTAAATCAATGACAGTAAACAAGTTGGACTCTGTTCTAACTTATATGCAGATTGTTGTGGATATGTTTGACTTTACCCCTTGAAGGAAGAATTGGCCCAAGATGGTGGTGAAGACTCATACCCTGACCTCAGAAGCAGGAATAGTCCGAAGTTACCAAAAATGTTGCGTTTAAAATTGGTTCCAAAAGGTGCTGTGGCAGCCTGGCAGGAGCCATCGATGTTCAGTTACAGCTACACTTGCAAATAACCCGTAGTCAAATCTAAAACTGAACATTAAGTTGCACTTACAATGGATTTCTAAGTTATTTGCTATAACTGAAATATCAATAGGTTTGACTTAAGATCTAGTGCTTGGAAGCTTTATTGTTCGCCGTAATGATTGGGCAAACAATTAAGGCTCGACCGAGACTCTTCAATTTTTTTGGCAGGCAAGAGACGGCTCAGATGTATTGTAGTTTTTTTCGAGTATATATTTACTGTAATTGTAAGAGGCACCATTGACAGCCCTGTCATCATTTTCTCAGGTCATGTCAAAATATAGAGAAGGTGATTTGAGAAATATTTGTCTTGGCGCATTTCGCTAATATACACACACGAACATTTATAGTGTCCAGCTCCATCACTTACCCCCCTGTATACATTCGGAAACCCACGGCATCGCATAAGTTTGGATATTTAGTGTCTCTTTTTGAACTGTTTTTCTCTTAGACATGTTTACATTGCTCCAGTATATATATTAGGTCAACAAACACAACGTGATGGATGAAGATGGGAGAAATCCTTGTACCCTCTTGGTAGAGCATCCTCGCCCCCAATCTCTTCTCTCTCTCTTCCATTTAAAGGTGTGCGCCACTTTTTATTTTTACTTTTATTCAACCGGAATCTCTGGTGGCAAGCAATGGGGTAAAAACAAAATATAAAATTCTTCCTCTACATTTAATATGTGATGGATATTAGAAAGAAGCTAGCTTGTATGTTGCAGCCTTCAATCTAAAATGCACTATACTTATAAATTTGATCATGCTGGATTCTAGAGCTTGTGGCCAGTGGCCTGGCCAGTTGGAGGTTGAGTATTTTTTTCTGAACCCTTTTTTTTAATACTAAATTCAAATCAAGGTTGAGGCTGGTAAGAATTTCTGAGTGAGTGAAAATATTTGGACAGTGCGCCTTGAATTGAGTTCTCTGAACCCTTATTTCCTGCAATTTAAATCCAGGCTGAGGCTGGTGGAATTTCTGAGTTCGAGTGAAATCTTCTAGTATTGTGATGGAAGTTTCGATGATATCTCCTTGCTCTCTGCACATTATTGAATCCTTGTGTTAGGGGTGACGTCCCCCCTGGTCATTTAGGCTAAATTTAATTTACTCAGTTTCACTTAGTTCCTTGAGTTTGAATTTCTCGGTGTCGTTAAAAAATTAAACTTCAAAATAATTAGGTATACAATTAAATTTCATTATTTTCCATGTAGGCTATTTAAAATTATTTTCCGGCGGCAATTTCAAGAAATAATAAAAAAAAACATCGGCGTGTTAGTTTGGCAGCGGCGTGAAATCGTTTCTACTTGTATAATAGGAGCGCATCGAGTAGATGTGTGCTATATGAGTTACAAGACGAGATTAAAGACGACATGCTTGTATAGAAGCAGTTATCCAGTTGTTGCGAATCTTCATCTTCATTTATCATGTTCTGCTATATAGGGATGTTCCTAGTGAGTGTATATATGGCCTATATTATACTTTAGCACACTGTGGATTATAATACGTACGCGCACAAGCCTACAAAATATGTGTATAACAACATTCTACAGATTTCAACACAAGGGTGAAAAAAGGATGATGCTATGGAGGTGGTTGTTTGTTGTAGATATATAGACACACTGTTGTTTTGTTGCCACGTTTATGGATTTTTTCTTTCGGGCTAAATGATACCTTTAGTATCTTCTACAATCTTAATGAAAAAAATATGTTTCTGGAAAAATTACATACTTCAAAAATATACTGTATATGAGGGAATTTTATAATAATGGTGCAATGAAAGAGCTATAGTATGAAAACATGTAAACATCTATCTATTTTTTAATGATTTATTATGTATTATGTACGTATGATACCCAGTATTTACTGGTGTAATGATGCGTCTTATGGTCCGGTTGAGTAAAACATGCACAACCACACACTGCCTAAGCAGGTTTTCCCCCCAAGGTTGAAGGTTCGAACACTTGCCTCTGATATAACCCACAGCTTGGGGGACGGCGGTCTCTTCAAATCCGTCTAAGGATGGTAAGATTTTCTGGGTTAGTGAAATGGCAGATCGATCTTCGGATCTGCATATTAAAGACCCTTTTAAAATCTTCATATTAAAGACCTTTTCAGGGACTTCAGGGGTGATGTCCCTTCTGGTCAAATAGGGCAAATTAAATCCCAACCCCCTCGTCAAGATAAAAATAAACATAACCTAAACCATTCTAAAATGCATGCTACAAATATCGCAAGACAAATTGAAGAAATATTGCTATAGCCTAATGTGTTCGCAACTGCTTTTCATGAAGACAAATTTATTCATCATACACGTTATATAGAAAAACTGGTTCTATAGGGGCCTATATAAGTATACTCTTACTGCCTAATAATTAAAAGATTTATAACCCAATTTAACGTCCGAATACTCGTTATAACTATACCAACAACAACAAGATGAAGGGATTGGACCCTGTAGTAATAACAAAGAGAGGTCAAAATAGCGGTCATCAAATTAATTCGGTCCTTTTGAAGTTCAATTATTTATAGACATCGTCCATTTTAGGTCCCCATTCGTATCTTGGCTATATATGTTCGCTAGCTCTCTCACCAAGCAATATGACCATTAACTTCTCTATAATTATATACCATGTAAGAAAAAAAGCAAGAGGAATTGGGGAAAAAAAGTATATGGAGACTGTTATATATAATTGATACAATCGATAAAATGAGCTATATCGCTCCATACAGCCATTATTGCAAACCCGCTGCATGTAAGTACTTGTTCTAGCGTGAAAGCAAGACTATAAGTTGACTTGTTTGTTTTCCTCCTTTTTGGATCTCTAGAGAAACCGCTAATGCACATTAAAAGAACAGAGTTCGACAGATCCAAATATATACTAAATCTTGGACCGATAGAACATCATGCTACTAATAGCTCCAATCCCAAAGGTTTGTAGTTGAATTTCATATAACTTCTAAGCTAAAATTCAGCCTATTTCTCTATGTTCTAGCAATTTGTACAATTGATCGAGGCACATATGGTTCTTTTTTTATTTATTTATATTATTGTTTATACTATCAGTATCAGCCTATTTCTGATACTAATGCTGAACACCGACGCCAAGAGACTAGTCTTCAACATTTATCTGCGAGGATAATGTTCTTGTCTTTGAAAGTTTTCAGGGATCTGTAAAGGCGAGCATTACCAAGTACCAACTGAACCATTAGATCCGGAGCTCTTTAACAGATTGTACCAATGGGAAAGGGTGGGAAAGAGAATATACTTTCGATTTTTTTTATCATTTTCTTTTTCTAAGTTATAGTTAAATAAACTTCTGAAGCACGCCATACTAGCTACATCAAAATTTACGACTGGGTGAATTTAAATAGGCACTTTTCAATCAAATTGCAATAAAAAAAGCTACGTATAATGTAGCAGGAAAATAATACTCTGGATAAAATTCGTTTTCTTCTTTTTTATTTAAAAAATGAAAATTGAGTCAGAATTCTGTAGGGATTTGGAATCCCTAAAAGAATATTGTATATAGTTAAAGCGAATTTTATAAGTAACATATTCAATTTATGTTCAATCCAAACAGTAATTTACTAAGGAAAAATATATTTATTTTTACCATTATATATCCAGGGATTCTTAAACGACGCAGGGAGATAAGCGTTCACCACTTTTCTTTTGGGAAAAAATATTGCCTAAATTTCCTCTAATTGAAAAAAATACAGGGTTAGTAAGTTTAGTATGAATGTGTAAAGATGCACCGGTAATTTTTTCATCCCATTTAAGTTTAGGATACCCCTTACCCCCTGAACAAAATCTTTCAAAAAATGCATCCATCCCTTGCGAAATATTTTGAAACTCACTGACCCCTAGAAAAAAATCTCACCGGCATGCTGAAAATAATTTCAACCTCAACCCAACCCCATAAGCAGGGGCGTCGAGAGCCAGCAGGGGCTCACTGGCAAAAATATTATGCGATCCCCCAAACCCCTCTGAAAATGTTTTTGGCAGGTTAGTCACATTTCGAGCTTTTTAAAGTATTTTTTAGCTATTTCTCTGGGGTTCAGGCACACCCTACTTAATTTTCAGAGTTAAAAACTCAGAAGGCCGGGCCCCTTTTGAGACTGCGGGCCCCCTTTGGAACTGCGGGCCCCCTGGAAGTTGCCCCCCCTCTCGTCGGCACAACCCATAAGACATGAGTAGAATTCATGAAGTGCTGGGTGGCATGGGATCCAAAGCGTAAGTCTGGGAAAATCTTTAAAATGTAGTTATAGGGAAATTGATCAATTAGTAATTTTGTGGAGTACCCTTTTTGTATACAATGTGCATGCCTAAAATTAGGCATATCTGTCATATTTTTGAAATAGAGGAACGAGTAAGTACTATAATGTAAACAATGTTAAATATGGCAGTAAAGCCATGGTTTTGGCAACTCCTTTACTGTTATGCTATGATTTATTATGTTAGGAAGTAAAATTTGAGGTAGGCTAAACTTTATTGTTTGTTTAAAACGAAGGGGAAGAAGCTATAGCTATATGATATTATTATTACTCTTGTAAGATGGGGCTCACATACTTGTAGTATATGATATAGATGCAGGCTAAAAGGAAAGTGCAGATAAAAGTGGGAAGGGAAAATATGTAAAACGAAGTGTGGACGGGGGTGGGAGATGGGTTATAGGCAAGCAAAATAATATGGAAGACAAGATGAATGTGTGGTTTGCGACTGATAACGATGGCAAGAGAGAAAAAACAGATCATTTGGAAATTTAGTTGACGTTGCCAGGGAATAGACTACGTAACAATTGCAAAGTTATTATCTAGAAGGAAATGCAACGTGTGCAACAGCTCTACGAGCTTGCGCACTGCACTGTTTTTAGGCCCATACACTTTTTCTACTACCATACGAGTTAAAACTTTGCATTAATTTTAGCCTTCTAAAGCGACTAATGACCCATCCAGCAGTCTCTTTGGAAATTTATTCTGGCACAAGTGGAAAAAGGGTTGGGGTCATTTGAATCTAATTTATGAAGCCTGAACAACGGAGGAATTTTTAACAGCGAATTACCGAGTGGTATTGCTATAGCTCCAAAACATAATTTGCGTACTTAATATGTACGCTGTACATAATGCTGCTTGCTGCACACCCGTATATATAGTCTTTCTTTATTTATTATATTTAATATGTTTAAAACGGTTTTTTATGATGATTTATGGTGGCTGTGCATTAATTTTAGTTCATGGATACTAGAAGTATTATGAAGTCGGCGCCAGTGGACTTGTGGATAACGCACTTGGCTAGTAAAGTTCCCTTTGCAGTTCCCTTGAAGTCTTGCATGCTGAAAAAATGGTCAAATCTATAGCTCATTCTCATCGGTGTTTGAACTCTTGCCGACTTATTATTATGATCTTAACACTCAGGTTTTATGGGACTATATTGTTTCTCCATCTCCCACCCGTTTCACTAAGGGTCGACTGGCCTAATTATACTGTATGTATGTGGGTGTCCCAAAGAAGAACGCTTGAAGATATTCAAAACGCGAATTATCCCATAAAATAAAACAAAGTTTGCAATCGCACATGCACTCTCTATCTAGATTTCCGGTGAAGATAAGGGAGAGATGGCTTGTTTATGGAGACATGCCCCTCGTAAAATTTCATCTTCCCCCTCACATCGTATGTTATGTCTCGTTTTAAATACTGTACGTGAGTTACCTCCCACTTTATACCGTAATATTTTACGTTTTTAAATTTTACCCTGTCTCAAAAATTGAAGCTTTTATGCCTGATGGCTTCCACTAACATTAACCACAGGGCCAGTGGTTGGAAGGTTGCGTGCTTGCCTCTTACCTAGGTTCGAATGCTTTTGAGGATGAAATCCTTAATGTGAAGCTAATTATATTCTCTTGTTTCTAAACTCACTACGCCGGCAGGTTATGGCCTTCCTTGTAGGGCTCGACCGATATATCGGCATCGGCGCCGATTGTTCAGTTTTTCACCTATCGACATCGGCAAATTTGTGCCGATATGCCGATAGAAAAATTGTCAAAAAAAAGTCATATTTTTGCATTTGCAACGTAAACTTTCTTCGTTTGCAACGTACATTTTTTTTTTCAAATTTTGTTTGTGCTCTGCTTTCATTATTATTTCGTGTTTTAGTAATATTCCAATTTCGGATTCGTTTAATGTGTTAAACCGAGGTAAAATGTATAAAAATTGGGATTTTTAAGTATCGGCATCGGCCGATGGCAAACCTCAACAATCGGCATAGGTATCGGCATCGGCATATCGGCATAATTATACTATCGGTCGAGCCCTACTTCCTTGTTAAAATCGAAACCTATATACAGTAAGCAAGTCAAATTTTCAAAATTTATGCCGGAATTACTCTAAAATGACCTTTTTAGAAAATTGGATATAGTGATACATAGTTCCTATATTATTTTTTGGATTTTTCAGTTTTAGGAAAAAAAAAAGTCGACAGAATATAAACAAATGTTTGCGCATGCTCAAGCTTTCTTTTTTGGCTCTCGAATGTGGAAATTGTTGCACGTGTTTTTGCTAACTCCTGCCTGTCCCTGTCAGTTAAATGTATGTGTTCCTAAATAAACAATTTTTTTAAAGAGCTGTCTAAAATTTTTAGGATTTTTTTTTAGCCTTATCAATCAGAATCATACCTTTCCAGGCACCTTTTGACTTTGGAATAAGTCGGTAAAAACTTATCCTTTTGAATCGGTATTTTGAAGGTTCATTAGAAGAAATACCCGAGGTTAATTAAATAAAAGAACCCTGCATGATCACCTGAAACACATATTTTCTTTTTTACTATAACTCTATTTTGCTTGTTACCTAATATAATTTATATCTCGTTGGCCTACATAGAGCGATAGTATATAGCGTATACGTGTAAAAGAGAGAAAAAAAGCATTAGCGAAAACGGGGACAGATACTAAATTAAAGCGATATTACGTCACACACAGTATAGTTACACCTCGAGATACTGTACATATCCTATAAATCTTTATGCAGTGTATTAGAGTGATAAATAAATAAATAAATAAAAGTTCGCTGGGATACGAAGGTGCCATACGAGTATGATATATATAAATGCGACCTGTTGAAACTAATAGCAAATAGTAGTTTTTTTTTTCCTTTTCTTTCTGATATGACGTCACGCGAAAGTTATGAAAACAGAACACATCGAGGTCATGGTGTCACTGACACAAACTTGATGGTGTTATATGCGATGCGCAGGCTTGTATACTGTAGTGTACAACGCTTATAGTGGAGACTGCCAAGGTAAACTTTACTGTTCCTGCTAGGCTATAGGTTTTATTTGATGGCAGTATTATTATGAATTAATGTGATGTGACACTTTATCTTGCAACCTTATATCCATCGATTTATCCCATCAGTATTTTATTGGGAATTTGATCGCATGTCTAATAGGCACGTGATGTAATGCAGGCTTCCTGGTTGGTTTATTGCCTTATTGTAGAGGTGCGTTCGCTTATCCACACTTTTCAAACTGAGCTACGGAGCTGTGTAAATAGACGTGTGTTCGCTTCGGTTCGCTTTGCAAAACAACAGTACTTCTGCTACAAACTCGTCCGATGTCGGATAAAAATAGAGATGATTCTATTCATAAAAATCGGTCGGAAGCTGCTC
>JAQGBM010000875.1:0-12004 GCA_034698405.1 Symphylella vulgaris | reverse complement strand
TCGCATAAAGGACGGACATTTCCGCCATTTTGTTTGTTTTTCACTCAGTGCTTGGGCCTGTTGTGGAGAAGGCTGTGTTATTACCGAGTATACAGTACACCAAAATGTTCTTCTTGGATAGATCTATTCCAAAACGTAAAAAAATTACGGGGTCACAGCATAAAATAAAATGATGGATTCAAGATATACCGTAATAGGTTACGGCTTATAAGTTATAATTGGGTTGAGAATTGATTTTACCGTATTATAGTTTTTTTGGAACAGGTTTTCAAGATACCTTATTAGTACCGGTAATTTCAGTTCAAGATTTCTGAAGTGCTTCAGAAACCTTAATTTCAATCATGGTCCGGGATTCGAACCCCAAAAATGGGTCCTGATTCCACTACTCCAGTAGCGAGCGCTAGAAAACTTATACGATATTTGGCACATTATTATAATAAAGTAAGTAAGCCAATTGCATGAGCCAATTGTACCATGAGTCATAATGGTACCGGTACATTTAAATGAGTCATATGACAGGATTGACAGTACCGCACTGTATAGTACCAAGAATCCATTAGGATGGATTCTTGATAGTACGTATAAGTTACATGAATAGAAAATAGAACCGTTATACAGAGTACCGACATTACCGGTATAACTTGTCCATGCAGACTCCCGCAAGGTTTTTTATTCTCCAAGTGTAAATTCTACATCAGTGCCCACTCAGTTCAGACTAACTTTATTCTTATTCCCCAACTACCCACGCTATATGGTGCTCTCTTACTATAAATATCTACAAAGTAAAGTTATAATAGTCCATTGCGTAGTAACTTAAAGCTTTTACATGCGTCATGAATGTAGTCGTTTAAAAATAAAATGATCGATACTAGATTCATTTTCTTATTATTTTGTATCATAGTACGATGTATGACCTTCTTGGATCAACCTTTTCTAAAAATAATGTAGGCTGTACCCGATCGATCGCTTTATCAACCCCGCCGATACATATTAGTAATAAGACTGATTAATCCACAGAGTATGATTAATCATATATTCGTGTGAAACTGGAAATCCAATATTTATTTTTGTCATTTCTCTTTATATCCGTAATTTACCCTAATGGGAAAAACACGTTAATACAGCGAATGTATTTTAGGGTATAGTAAGTGGAAACTTAAATAATTTCTTCCGTAATAATTTTCCCCATTGAAAGTTGAAACTTGTTGGTTTAATGGTTTTGAATTTTTTAAAACTAAGTGGCTGTGAGCGACAGCGAAGGTCATAATAAATACGAGTAGTCGGTAGATAGAAAAAAAAAACCATTTTCGAAGGCTACCGGAGTGAGATGAAATTCAGCCTGAACAATAGTTATTTAATGTGCAAGGAGATCAACAAAAAAGGACCTCGATTTAATAATATCTCCGCCCTTATATTCCGTGGTGTTAATATCATGTTATCGGATAAAAAAAAAAAAAACCTATCCAGCGATATAAGACTAGAATCATCAGGAATAAATTTCTGGTATCATGATAATGAATATCCGTTTTTTATAGCCGAGATTTTTAGTTAAATTTTAAAGTAAAAAAAAATACATTATTTATTTAACGTAAATTGTAAAGTACAATTTTTTTTTTACTTTAAAAAGTAAATATCTCAGCAGGAACCATTCCTGATCTCAGCTATAAGTAATGGATTTCTGGTACGATAAATTAAACCCAAGTTATTTCGGTTTAGAGACAAGCGCCCAATTCCCAAAACACAGGCGTGTTGAAATTAAGACCAATAATAATTTATTTAAATAAAAAACGTTTTATTCCTTATAAGTATTTACCCTGATCAATGTGAAGAAATTCTGTAAAGTAATAAAATTATAATAATATAACACTATAGCTTACGTTAGTAACCAACGTGTACTATTTTTTCATCAAGCAATACTTTACCTTTTACGAACAGAATATAATCAAACGGTAAATGAACTCATCATCGTGGCCTGTTTTGATTACTTTGGCGCAACATATGACTCAAAGGTGGAATTAGCAACAGCAGTGCTGATTAAATAGCACGTTTGAAGCTATACTGATTTAATATTTGGGATTAGCTGCTAAATTATCTAATCGGTAGAATAGTAACAGATTATAAATAAAAAGATTACAGTACATTCTCAATGGTTGAGACCCTTTTAATACATTTATTACTAAGTATCGGTAATCCAAAATAACAGATCACCAACTTTAATCATACTGTAGCCTATGAGTATTGTAAGTTAACACCCTTTATTGCCAATTATAGTTGCCCAAATGAAACAAATAACTTTAGCTTTAAAAAATTTAACCAGTTCTTTTACAATTTTACTGCATGTGGACATGAGAGATTTTTTCAAACTTTATTGTCTGCTAATAGCTTAATTTGAGAAGTGTGATTGGTACCAAATTTTCGAAAAACACTAACTTTATAACTAAGTTATAACCACCAAATTTAGCAGGATATTGCGGATTAAAAATTAGTAGTTTAATTATTTTCTTACAAGTTAGTGCGAATTTCAAAACCAAATTTTCGGAAAAGTCCCTTGTTCAAATTAATTTTGGCTTAGTAGAAATGTTGTAAGCTTAATTTTCGAAACAAAATTCAGTAGTTTACCATGTACGAATCCCCCCCCCCCCTCGGGCCACAGGAAAAAATTGGTTAACTTAATCGCAGGCTCATTGAAACTTCCAAAATTGTTATCCTGCAAGTAGGCCAGTAATGAAAAATTTGGTAACGATCACATATCATTCAGGACTTTACTAAGTTAGTAGAAAACAGTAGTCATTTAGATCCCTGCTGGTATGAAATTTGAACAATTTGAGTATTATCAGGAATTTTTTTACTGGATCCAGATTTTGCGGGAAAAAAATCTATGTCCGCTTATTTTTTAAAATCTGAACTGTCAACAGTAGCCTATTTTATACGGCAGAATATGACACGTTGATTACCTAATAATATTTGAAGTGAAAACATTTTTTACTCGATAGGCCTACCACCTTTGTTCATTACCCGATCAATAGAGTAAAAAAAAATTCTAATAACTCCGTAGTGTGTGTATTTAATACAGCATTTACGTATTTTCACAAGTAAAGGTACCGTAAATGACTTTTGGAAATTTTCCATTTTGGCTTTGAAATTGCCATTGACGTATTATTATAGCTGCATGTTAGAAACTGATAGGTTATAAATTTCATGCTTGATTAATCCATATTATTAATATTATGTAGATAAAGTACTTATTTACCGCTAAACCTTTTATAATGTCATGTAAAGTATTTTTAGTGCTTTCTTAAAATAATACAGTATTGGATTCACCACAGGGATAACTACACAAAAATCAAACATTAAACATATTTACTCAGGGCATTCATATTTTTTTAAGGAATGGTATGAAAAATAGCGCAACCTCTGACTTTACTATAATGACGACCTCAGTCACAATTACACTAAAAATTGTAAAAAACATACTACTCATAAACCAAAAAAAATTTCATTGTGTGGGTTAAACTTATTAACTTTAAAAATATTAATTAAATAGCCTAGGCTAACACCAAATTAATTAAAAACACAGTATACTAAACTAAATGAACAAGTATTCTTGAGAGGGTCAAAAAATATTAAAATTACACCAAAGTATCATTTTAAAACACTTTATGGTAATACTTTTGCGCTTTATTTTAATTTCATATTAATACGATTACGATTTTAGGCTATGAGATATTTGTTAGATGACATAGCCTATAGCCAACACTTACATATTAGGCTACATTGAATCATGGTTATTTAGCTAAGATTTTAATTAATATACAAAATCTACGGTGATAGGGTATTATGTATGCCCAAAGTTCTCAAAGCCCTTATAAGTTTTCTTAATTTATTAGAGGAGTTTTAGGACGTTGCATCGTGAATCAAAAGTATCAAGAAAATTGTGAATTTTTCCCATATGGTAGGATTATAGGCTACCATTATAATGAGATTTCCGGCTTAAAAATGGCACATTACCCCCGAAATTCCGGAGATTTTAGGTTCTAAAGTTGCGTATAATATTCCTGCTCCCATAGAAAAATTTCTTTCTTGATACTTTCATTTTTTCCTAATTTACCTTCCGGTCATTCACGAACCACGATGCAATGTGGGGAGAGAAATCACTCAGATTTCAAGTTTCAATTAACCCTCTAAACTTCATGGATAAAATCAGTTTTAATGATCAAGGACTTCAAAAAATTATGGTTCTATTTAAGGAAATAAATTATGTTTTACTTATCTATCACATATTTTATAATAGGCATTTCGTTATAAAGTACCGCTTATGGGAGTAAATTATTTTATTAGCCAACATTTTATTTTAATGATATTATTGATGATAATTCCTAAGTTCGTAGAAAAATTTCGGCCAAATTTGATACTGCTCCCTTCAGGTTAATTCTAATATTTTATTTCCTTTAACTAGCCTATTAAATTATTAAAAGTACAGAATTTTTTGACAAAAATTTACTGCAGGTTGCAGTTTTTTTTACTGTCATAAATGTCACTGTACTTTTTTACTAAAAGGAAAGGTTCAGGAATTAGGATACCATAACGATAGACTATTAAATTAATTATTATGCTATTCATGAATTTTAATTATCGAGGTATTTATAAGTTAAATAAATAATATAAATAAGAATTAAAAAATGTTCTCCAAATTAGTTTGAACAGTAAACAATCGTATAAAAGCGATCAGTGAATAGGTATTTATTACGATGGTAGGTGGTTTTTAAATGCAGGGAAAAACCCAATTTATGATAATAAAAATTTAAGCAAATATTAACTTACGTTAAAAAAATCGTGAATTTTCTACTACTAATTAATTTACGGTAGACAAGATATAGAAAAGCTAAGTAGATAAATTCTCTACACTTATGATGTATTGGTAGTGTTGTTTTAGTCATGTTTGTTGGTGGCAGGGTTTTTAAAATGAGTCATCATTGGTCCATTTTACGGTATGAAACATTTTGATTTAATTTAATTGGAATGCAACATGGTAAAGATTCGATTGTAAGCTGCTCGATATGTACCTTAACTTCCTCTCAAAATGCTTGATAACTTTAACAATTGGACCAAAAATATCCGTAAAAGTTAAAACCCTGGAATAAATAGTGGTTGGTCTAAGTTTCTTCATAGACTAAAACAAGAGTACCGGTACCCAAAGAAATTTAACATAATAAGTTACTCAGTTACACTTTAATTTTTTTTTACATTACCATACCATACAAAATGATTTATTATTTTATTAAAAAATTCTTTAGGTACTTGATGTTTTGATATTTAAATTAAAGTTTTATAAATTAAAAATTGTCACTATGTGGCTTGGTGTACAAAATATATTTTATAGGGCCTAAATAAAATTAGCAACTGGACCATAAAAAATTATAAACTCTTGACAATTTAGCCTACCCATGTTGAATTAGCCTGTATTATTTTGCTTGTACCTAACTTAGGTTTAAGGTTTTTTTTAGGTTTTAAAACCTTAGAAGTAAAACTACTAACTTAGCCTACAGTAAGTTACTCTGCACAAACATTAGGCTCTGAGATAAAAACAGATTCTGTAAATAATGATTTAATATCCAGATAATTTTAACTAAAATTATTAAATACACCTTAGCCTTGAATTGAATTCTAAAACTACATTAAATGAATAATAGGTACACCTTAATTTCAACATTAAAAGTTTGGTAGGCTACAAATGAAAAATATCTTTACCATATTTTCATTTACAGTACACCAAAATAAATTAGCTACCTGAATTTCACATTACTACTGTGCAGAATTATGTACAATGTATGCACAGTTTTTCAGTAATAATACAAAATTACAAGATTAAATAATAAAAAATCAAATTTGCCTACTTCAGTATTATTAAGGCTCCCTTATCATTTATTTAAAAATAAATTGCATTTTATAAGGACAAAATCTTTCATCAAGACATACTCTTTTCTACCACCCCATTATGATTTCTTGATTCAAGTTTGTTGACCTTAGGCTTACAGGATGGTTGTTTCAAACGTGAGCTTTCTCCGTGATCAGGTTGATCTGAGCCCTTGCTAGTACCTTGCTTGGTGCCTTTTGATAATTGTGATCCATTGGAATGAGCTGATGAGGCCGATTTAGCACCTCTCGGAGAAGATAGCGAAGAAAAGCGGGACATACCACTGCGGCTATGGTGAGATGGAGCAGTATGGCGAAATGACACACTCAAGTGTGGATAATCCTTATTCACGTGGTGGTGGGTTAGGTGAGGGCGACAGAGTTCACGAGAAGGCTTAGCTGACTGTATTCGTTTCAGCAGAGCCTAAATTTAAAGAAATAGACGCAAATTTTGAGAAACTTAGGCTAAATTTTATTCCCTAAGATATTATGGGCCAGAAAGTTTATTTATTTTAAAGTGTGGGAATCACTAAAAATGTTTGTTTTATATTATTTTGTAATTTCCACTTATTATTTTCTTTCAAACATTTATTCTTTTAACTAGCCTAGTTATTTATAAATTTTTTAATAAACTTATTTTACACATAAATTGTGAAAAAAGCAGCACTGTTCAAAGTGTGGATGTCCACACAGTTCAGTGGGTGGAGGAGTATATATTAAATTTATGAAAATTGTAATAATTTTTATTATTCATTGTTTGATATGCTGAGCCTGAGGGGCAGTTCAGTTCAGGACTGCTAAAGGTTTACAAAGAAGTTTGGTAGTCTAATATTATTTTATAAATGTTTTGAGGAAAATAAAAAGTTGAAATTTGAACATTATGAAATAAATATCAAATTAAAATTGGCTAATGTTACAAGTTTTAAATTATATTATTTTTAGAGATTCCATCTCAGAGAGCTTTAATATAATTATTTATTTATAAAAATTAGGTACTGCTGCAGATTAAGGAATTTATATTTACAATAAGGATTACCTATTTACCAATCGAGTGTTTTAATCACCAACTGGTACTCACCAGATTTTCAGTTTCCACTCTTTTTTGTTCCTTTTGCCGATTAATAGCAGATGCTGGCTTACTACTGGTGGAGGTCTGCTGTTGCGGTTGGGCTTGCTGTGCAGGAACATATTTCTTAGGCTTCTGCTTTTCCCAGATTTGTTTGAGAAGCCTCTGGTTTTCCCTGTCAATTCGCCAAACTTCATCATTTGAGAAGGTCATATTTTTCCTCCTCCGAACAGCCAGTCTTTCGACCAGATTTGCTTGGCTAAGAGATCTTCGGTGTTCCTCTTCCAGCTCCATAACTGCTTGCATAAGCTGATCCAAATCTAATTCCCTAGCTGCTTTGGGAGCGGGACGAGACGAGGGTGCATTTTTAATATCCTTAAATTTGCTGTTACTGATTGACCTTGGAGAAGTAGAAGCACCCTCGCCAGATAGATTTCTGTGGCGTAGAAATTTAGGCGATGACGGAAGAGGACTTTGGTAGTTTGAAGGCAAAGGGGAAACGTCAGTTATTTCAGCATCTGATTCTTCTTCAAGCGAATCTTCATTAGTAATGGAATCAACATCGTCAGAGTCAAACTCAGAGACTGAAACATCCAGACTGTTTTCACTTTCCTTATCCTCATTTTTATCATCTTTTTCAAAAGATTCACATTCCATCTTTAGCAGCAGAGAGTCAGATGTGGCCCCTTTTTCTCCACACGAGTTTAAAAACTTGGACATCAACTCTGAACGGCAATCAGCTGACTGGGAAGTAGAAATATCTGGGCCATTAACCACTGACACACTGCCATTTTCCTCATTCGAACTTAAACTAGTCCTTGTTAAAATGTTACTGTTTTCACCTTCCATATTGGGGAAAGTCTTTTTTTCAGAAACCTTATTACGAATGAGATCAGTATCGTCGAAATCTCCTTTTGAAAGATCGACATCGGTACGTAAGTGGGTCGGAACTTCGTTGTCTGATGAATTTGAAACTTGCTTCACCTTCACGTCTGATTCAAAGAAATCAAAGTCAATTTCACCATCCATAAACGCTTCGGCAGAACCGGGGGTTAATCCTATTTGCCTAGACATTATTTAGGACTTTTTTAAGAATCACCGTTCGATATGATTCGATATAATAACAGAATAAACTATTTTCAATAGAACCACCATTTTTTCAACGATGATGATTCAATTGAAATGACGAAATGCGCATGCCCTCGGCGTGGCTTTTGTGCTAATCCGTGCGTAGATTTAATATTTTAAAATTGTACTATTATTATAAGATTAATGTCTAATAAAAATGAAAAATATCAGTAAATTTTAAATAAAATAAATTTATATTCATATATTAGTTCTTTTAGTAGTGAAATCATTTTTATCTTAAATTTTCATTCATTTCTAGCATATGTCTAAAAATAAATAAAAAATGGCTGCCTCCTGTAATTTGCAAAATTTCAAGTAAAGGCTAATCAAAATTAATTAAAGATGGAAAGAAGACCTAGCAAAGAACAAACAGACGCCACAGGACGGTTAAAACACGCGAGTGTGGATTCTTTGACTGAGTCAGAATCAAAATCAAGTTCTTTGAACTCAAAACTTGGCCAAGAATCGGCTCGCAGCCAAGCGAGCTATCAATCAAAAAGCTCACAGTCTCCATCAAAATCTCCAAGTTCTTCCTCTACAACTTCCACTGAAAATTTTCCTCTTCATGAGTTAAAAGTAAGGTTTATTACAAATAATATTTTGTTTATACGAGAATTTTAAACTCCTGAGAAGTTATATTTTGAACCCCGTCCCAAGTGACCTGATATAGTATTTAATACAGAAATCTGTGGCTGTAGGATTCTGGGAGTCTAATAATTAATTACCAAAACCAAACTTAACCTACATTACGATTCGCTCAAGTGCCCGCGGGAAAGGGAATCTTACCTAGAGTCCTAGAGATCTCACAGATCGAATCGAGACATCAATAAAAGTCGAATAGATTTATTAAGCACTTACTCGACTCGAACTCTCAATCTGTGGGGGTTAGCGGTTCTATTCTCGGTCCGAAAATACAGAAGTTCAGCGACACATCCACTTGCATGGGAAGCCAGCCGGGAACTACTACGCACTCAAAACTAAAAGGCGCGCGCTACACGTCACTAAGTATTCGATAAAACCCTACTAGATGGCACCACAATGCAGGCCCATTTCACAAACTCATGACAGGCGGCACACCTAAAAATGAGATGTCTAGAATGGCCTAGAATAATAATTAGTCTGCAACAGCAGTGCAACTTTAGAATATCTGTGGCAGAATGCCGCAGAATATTATTAGTACTCATTATACTCCATGCACACCATGCCATTATAAATAATGGCTACGTTTGAGCATGATGCACAAACGTTTACTGTCAATCCATGTATCCATCACAATATTGTGCATGGATAAGACAGTAAACCCCGGGGTCAGGGTTCACTGTCTAAATCCATGCACAGCCAAAAAATTACCTCAATAGGGTAATTTTTGGTTCCTTATAGCTTCTTTCTAGTGACCAACACCAAACTCTGAAAGCTGAAGATCAAATATTTGTGACAGGAGAAAAGCTTAAAGGCTATGGTAAGTATTTTCTCAATGACTAAAAAGCAAGGTACTAGGCCTATACGGTTATACCGGCCCCTCCATGTATTTTCTCCTATGTTTAACATTGTGGGGGCCGGTATAACCGTATAGTACCAAAAGCAATTTAAGAGGAGGAATATAATAAAACAAACCTAACATTTTAACTGTACTTTCCAAACAAATTAATTGAATTAAATCTAGTATTAGCTAGTAACTCTTTCATGGTTATTAAAAAAATCTTAATTTATTTTTGCAGCAAAGGATGTAACTTATCTCTGCCCATTTACTGGACCAATTAGAGGAATATTGTCAATTACAAACTACAGGTTATATTTTAGAGGAGTAGAAAGGGTAAGAAGGTCTAAATAATGTGCTATTAATAATGTATAAATTTTAACAGGCTGCACATAAAAACATGTAAAACTCAAGTTCCAGTAATTTACAAATTTTCATATTTTTAAGGATCCACCTTTTATTTTGGATGTACCCCTTGGAGTGGTCAGTAGAGTTGAGAAGGTTGGTGGATCAACCAGCAGAGGAGAAAACTCTTATGGGATTGAGCTTTTCTGCAAGGTAATTAACTATTTGACCCTTTCTTAAATAGGTTACTGTATGGTACGCTGTACCCTACAAACCTAATCTAACTAATAAACAAATAAATAAGAAGACTATAGGCTAACATATTAACTGTCTTGTTTTAGGATCTACGAAATCTACGATTTGCTCATAAACAAGAAAATCACTCTAGGCGAAATATCTTCGAAAAAATACAATTGTATGCTTTCCCTGTTTCCCATAAACTTGTAAGTTTTATTTTTCTTTGAATAATGCATTTAGTCAATAATAAGTTATTATATTTATATACTATTATAATAAACCTTTTATAGCCTGTGTTTGCCTTTGAATATAAAGAAGAATATCCAGTAAATGGTTGGACAGTTTACGAACCTATTGCTGAACTCAAGAGACAAGGATTGCCTACTGAGAGTTGGATCATTAGTCGAATTAACGAAAATTATCAACTATGTGACACATATCCACAAATTGTAAGAAGGATTCCCCTTATTTTATTTCGTAAAATGATGAAAATTAGTCTCGAAAACTAGTTTATTAATTTGTAACATTAAAACTTGAAAGATGTTTATTTTACTATTTTTAATTTCCACTTTTTATTTTCTTTTAACACACTTTTGGCTGACCTGAACTGCACCTCATACTTCTCCTGCCTCATATAGGGCTTCTATTCCACAAAAGTGTGAAATAATAAATGTATTTTTTTAACTGATTTTAAACCATAAATGTAAACCGTAAATGGAAAAACTAACTTAATACAGTATGTGGAAATATTTTCTAATAAAATAAACGTCTTTAAATTTTAATGTAAGTTAAATAAACTTTTTTTAGAGATTCTATCACATTAATCTATTGAGTACTGATGAAAGTAAGATGTATGTGTATGTCATTTTTTAGTTGGCAATACCCTCTGCAGCTACTGAAGACGATATAAGATCTGCTGCTGGATTTAGAAGCAGGGGGCGAATTCCGGTAAGAATGAATTAATTTGACACTTAATTAATAAAGGGTGCATAGGCCATAGAGACTTAATGGAATATAAATATTCTAGGTGCTTTCTTGGATTCACCCTGACAGCCAAGCCACAATAACCCGTTGCAGCCAACCTCTGGTGGGTGTCAGTGGCAAACGAAGTAAAGATGACGAAAGATACATTCAGCTTATCATGGATGCCAATGCCCAGTCCCACAAATTGTTTATCATGGATGCAAGGCCTAGTGTTAATGCGGTAGCTAATAAGGTATCTATTAAAAATGATATACATGTCTAGAATATCCGGGAGATTTTTTTATTATTTTAATAAATTTATTTATAAAAATAGGCACGAGGTGGTGGGTACGAAAGCGAAGATTCGTACCCTAATGTCGAATTGGTATTCCTGGATATCCACAATATTCACGTAATGCGAGAAAGTCTTCGTAAACTGAAGGAAGTGTGCTTCCCCGTAATAGACGATGCCCATTGGCTTTCCAACATCGAGTCCACACATTGGCTCGAACATATCAAGAGTATCATGGCAGGAGCTCTCCGTATTGCAGACAAAGTAGAGAGTAACCGTACCTCTGTTGTAGTACATTGCAGCGATGGATGGGATAGAACTGCTCAGGTAAAAGCACTAGTCACTAGTTACTCCTTTCGGATTTCGTCTGTATGTGTGATAATTCCATAGAATTTTTAAAGTGTCTGTAGCATGGAAAATGAAGTTAACATAAGGTATTATGTGTACAATGTTCCCCCTTTCATGATGCATTTTGAATTTTTCAAAAATTCCACTCCAGTGGCCCAAAAAACTCCTCCAAAAACAGCTCACTCTGACGTCATCACCATTAAAATTCAGTTCCCTGAGCGTCAACAGTGGCAAT
>JAQGBM010000874.1:0-12005 GCA_034698405.1 Symphylella vulgaris | reverse complement strand
CCCATGAGTTAGTTTGAATTTTTAAAAAATTCCACTCCAAAGTTACAAAAACGCTTTTAAAACACGGACAGTTTGACATCGATCATCACCATTGAAATTTTAGTGTTTTTGTGTAAAATTTTCTAATTCGTGCGATAAAATCGTAACCTATCATACTGTCTGCTTGTGTACGCCATTTTGATGCGAATTTCAATGGCGATGACGTCAGATTACTCGTTTTCTAGAAGTGTTGTTTGTGCTTTTGTAGTGGTCATTATCATCATACGCCTTTTCCCATGTTGGGGTCGGCCTTTCGAGTTCTTCAACTTCTCCACTCCTTCCTATCCTTAGCAATCTCCACATCCACTGCGCTTTTGGAGTGGAATTTTATAAAATTTTCAAAATACATCATAGAAATGATATCATTGTTCAAATTAACAAGGAACATTTTTTGACCATTCTACATGCACTTTAAAAATTGTATCTACCAAAAATTTTTTTTTTCTTTAAAAATTTATATCCAAAGAAGAACTTCATCTTATTATGGTGCACTGGACATCATGTAAAAGTGCATTAAAACTATAAGTTCTTTACTAAACCTTACGAGTTAAAAATCAATATTATGTTACTAGATGAAGTTCAACTTTTAGCTGCTGTTTAATTTAACAGATATAATCCAATCAGTCCTATTTTTTATCTAACCAATTTTGTCGTTCTCCAGAACACGTTTTTAAACGCATGACATTTGACGCAATGCTATCATTGGCCTTGCAGCTAATTACTCAATATTTTTATATTATGCCTTTTGGATTATTAATATATTAGAAGAGGTCTAATCTATTCATTATCACGCTATTAATGTTACGTATATCTGGAGGTATTTTATATAATATTTATAATAATATATATAATATTTTTTTTATATAATAACGATGTCAGAAAATAAACGGAGACAGTTTGGATTTTTCATTATTATTATTTTAAGTTAAGTTCGTGTGAATACGGGAATTACCTGCAAGGAAAAAAAAAGACAAATAACTTATTATTGCAGATGGCAATATTAATGATTGAAATATTTACTAAAACATCCTATAGCCTAAAAGTCTGCGATTCGTAGCCTAGAGCTCGAACCCTGGACCACCAATAATTAATAGGAAATAGTCATATTAAAGTATTTTTAGTGCACTAAGCACTGGGCTGTTTAATTTTTGGATATTTGTTATAGAAATATTTTTTAAATCCGCTCAAAGTCAACCTACTTTTGCAATTTTTTTTCCAAAGTTTATCGATTAATAAAAAAAATATCGATGCAATTAAAAAAAAAAGAAAATCGTAGAGCACCAGTTAAACATCTCCTTTATCTCTGTTTAAAATTTCATAATTGTAGCGCTTGCCGTTATTTCACAGTTCATGCCAGCTTTTTGGTCCTTTTTCAAAAATTCTCTATGGGAAACACGGGCCTTAAAGGGATAAAACTTACTCCCAGTGTGTTTGTATTTTTTTTTTAGAAAATTATTTTAAACTTTGACTATAAACAAAAATATTTATAAGAATTTATTTTTATATCAAACACTATAACAGCAGAAAAAAACTAGAAACAGAAAAAATGGGTGTGACCAACAAACTGCCTGTCTCGTATGACGTAAACAACTGCCTCACGATATAAACATGTGCATAACTCTGCATCATGCAAGCACTATATAAAGAGTATTTTTTTATACATTTATTTAGATATGAATAGATAATTATAACAAAAAATATTGGAAATTACGAATTGTCTGATATTAGAAGCCAGAGGCGAAGGAGAAATAAAAATTTCGTAATCCTGCCAGTGTGCCAGCATTCTTAAGACCAATTAAGAATGCATTGGGAATTTGGGTTCAAAATAATTCAAGCAAACACAAAACATTTTTAGATTAACCTCAGTACACAACTATTTTAGTTTGAAGCTTTGGACTGTGGTGGTTTATTCAAATTTGCCGCTACATGTTTTTTGGGTGTCCGTTTGGTGGCGCTATAGCCTATAGAGTGATTGGTTGTTTCACATGCCACGGTCACAGCTTCGCTTACTCATTTTGAGGGCACTTAAATGATCAAAGTAGTTAGCAAACTTGAATTTGATGTGTAGTTTATTTTTCTTTCCGAAAAAAGACCATTTTAATTAATTAAAATGTTAAAACTATAAAAGACATTTCGTTCAAGCAATCAAAATAAATGTTCTGGAAACACTAAAACACCTCAAACACCAAGAAGTGAAGAAAATTTGGCGATGGTTATTGGTGAGTGTTGTATCATTACTGTTGTATTATTACTGCTACTTTGCTACAGTATTGGGCCGTAGCCTTCGTTAATTATCAAAGCCTAGCAGTCTGAACTTACACAGAAGCTATAAATGGTGGAATATTTTCCCCCAGTTCTACGTCATGCTTACGTTTGGTAAAAAGAACCTAAGAGGCAGGGGTAGCTACTGCGCATGCCTAAATGTCGCTTGCGTATGGCGCCATTGTGGCGAAATTTGGAAATACATGTAAGAAAACAGAAACTGAATAGAAAATTGCATATTGAGCCTGTGACTGAGCAAGCAAACTCAACACAAACTTGAGTATAATTTTTTTAAACTTGAAGACTGCAATAATAACTCACCGTTGCGGACGGCCATAATGGACAATCTTTCTAAGCAAGATCTAAGTTATATTAGCCAGTTTGGAATAAACTTTACAAGAGAGGAGAGAAAACTGCAAGAAACGAGAGGCAAGTAGAATATTAATCATTCAATGGTCCTCTACTTGTCTCCCGTCTCTGTAGTTGTCTCTCGCCTCTTGTTTAAGTTTCACCCAAACTGTCTCAGAGGCAGAGTCCTTAATTTTATTTAAGACTAATTTTATTTAGCACACACACATAAAAAAAGATGAGCCTACTTACATTTTGGATCTCTTGTTTGGAGTTTCATCCTGCGAGTCGTCATACTCGCTGCTGTCTGTCGGGTTCGAGTACTCGGACCCATCGAATCCAGGCGGTTGAACAGGGGGAAAATCTGGTATGTGTTCCCGGGGTTCGTAATGGTTTCCGCTGGCCGGTCTGGAACCCCCGCCACTTCCAGCGCCCCCTTCCGGTGACGCGTGCGTGCTGACGTCACTCGCGTGAGATTTTGGCGTCCCCTGGGACAGGAAGAAGAAGAAAGTGATGTGATATGAGAAAATGGCGTCATGTATAACTTGTTTTTCTACATAAATATGAATTTTAAAAATGTTGAGAACATAAAACTACTTTTTAAATGGAAATTACCAGACAGTCATTCCACAGATCTGCTTTATTCCTTTGAACTTTTGTAATTGCCATTTCTTTACCACTTTCACATCACCTTTTGCTTCTTCCAAACCTAGCCTTCAAGTTATAACCGATGTAAATTGGTTCCGAATAAAAATAATTAGTAAATAATTCCTGGATTATGAACGTTTAAAAAGAACTTTGTCACAAAATTCATTTTTTCCCTTTATACCCTCTCCTCTATATCACCTGATAACTTAATACCCAAATTCATAGTATTTATTAGTTAAAGAAAGAAATAAAGTTATTAGCCCTAAGTCACCAATCTTTGAAAAAGTTCCTGAAAATTATTGAGATAATATAGGCCTACCCGAAATTTTGAAACGTGTTAGTGTGCTAAATTTTTAAGAGCAGATCTGTGCATTAGTGTCTGAATTTCCCAAAAAGATATTAGTTCATGCAAATTCACCCTATAGTTAAGAGAAGGAAGAAAGATTAAGTTTAGAATGCATATTTCGTATGTTAAATTATAATATTCTTGCAATATTCTATAGCCCAAATTAAAATGCTTTTTAGTCCGAATAAATTAGTGTGAATATTACTCGTGGCCTAGTTAAGTTTTAGATATTTTTCAAAAGTTCTAAATATATTTAAAATCATTATTTCAAAAAAAAAAAAGAAAATAAGGTTTACCAGAATTAGTAATAGAAATTCATGGGTTAAATAAAGCAGGAATTGTTTTAAGATTACAATGAAAAGTAGGAATATCGAAAGTAAGTTAAGATTTTAAATTTAAAGTATTAAGTTAAACTTACTAAACATTGCAGTACAGAAACTAGAAATATGCAAACTTTTGATAGGTGGTACAACATTGCCTATAAACTACCTAAATAATTAATTGCATGCACAGTACTTCTCGTTAAATTGTGTTATAACTTAAGTTAACTTATTACAATTTTTAACAGGTTTAAAATGCGGTCTTTTTTAAATCCAGTCTTTACATTATTATGGATTATCGTTAATTCGTATTTTAAATAAAAAGTAATGTTTCCATTTTACTTCGGTTATCCATTATTTTGTTTCTGTATCGAATATGTGGAACCCCCAGATAGACAGTGTTAGTATTTGTGTATTAAATCGAATAGTTAGGCTTGGTGTTGCCAAGTGGTGTAAATATTAAATAATATTATTATTTTTACTCCAATTTAATTTTTCTAATTTAATTAATACAAATAATTTTTTAATTATTAAATATTCACATCACTTGAAAACATCTTTAAAAATGAAAATTTTCACTTTGTATTTTGTGAAAATAATAAATGAACACGTTGAACTCCAGTATTTTTTTTCAATCTTTCCATCTTTCTTGCATTTATTTTTATTTGACAATTTTTTATAAGTGTGAAGTAAATTTTGCGACACTATTTATAAAGAAATTTACAATTCGAAAACAACAAAAAACACTTAATTTTTTGTCATTTTTTTGTTTGTTAATTAATTATGTAATAATTATATTTACAAGGTGATTCCATACGCACACGTCAGTTATTATTTTAATTTTTTTTATATAAATATGTACACGCAGCAGCAAATATTATTTTTAACCTTAATTTTTTTTCTTTATATTTTAACATACAAAAAAATTAATACACTGAATTACAATTTTTATTATTTATTTAATTTAATTTTTTTTTTTATTAAAAAAAGCAAAACACTATCTCGTGGGACCAGCCAATCATTGGACTCGCTTTTTTTTAATTTTAAATCGTGTTTGGCAGTGAAATAAATGAATTTTAATGGAATTTCTTCTTTTTTTTGTAATTAATTTTGTGCCGAAAAAATGGTTTTGCAAAAAAATTTAATTAATTTTAATTTTGATGAACATTATGAGATTGTAATTCGGAGTGATGGTTAGTCATAAATATTTTTGATACCTGTATAACTTCATGTTATTATTTTTTAACCCTTTTTTGGCTGGTATCACAAGACCCTGTTTCTATTCTTCGTTTTATTTAGAAAAAACAATTTAAAAAAAAATCAAATGTCTACATTATACATTTATATACAGTACATTTTTAATGGTAGCAGCGAACGACACATTTCTTCGGATGCAGAATAAGATTGCGGGAATTAAAGTAAATTTTACAATCACATAGAAACCATAATAATTTAAAAGCCGAGTTACTTCAAATTTTCAATTTTAGCGATATGTAATTATGTATCTTAAGACAATAGGCTACACTGATTAGCGTTGATCCAAAATGATGAGAGTTAATTATATAGCCAAAATAGCTTTATTATAATAATTACATATAGGTTTTTATCAAGTTATTTTTAAAACCCAAATTTTTGTAAATTATTTCCGTATACCGTTTTATTTATTTTTAAATAATTTAGTAGTTCAAAATATATTTTCGTAAAAGCCGTATATTTTTAGTAAATCAAAATAATTAATATGCACACATATTACACATCTATTAGAAAACTTATTCAATATTTTTTTTTTGAATTATAAGTATATGAAATTTACCTACAGTTATTTTAGACACTGGAAATTAAGAAAAAATAGAAAAAATTCTTATAAATTCAGATAACAATTATTTCTGTTATCACAAATATAGGGGAGTATTTTTAAATCTAAATAATTTTTTAATAAAATGTTTTATATTGGGGGACCAAGAAAATTAGTATTAATTCGTGTACTATAATATATACAGTAAATGTATATACAAAATTTACTAAGATATACTATATAATATTATATAAGTAACATTTTGGAGTTTTACAAAAAAGAAATTATTATCAAAAGATTTTTACGTATACCATTTATTTGTTTGTTTGTTTTTTTCAAAACTTATTTTGTGCAGCATCGAACGATTAAGCCGGTGTCCAAAATAAGATATAAATATTTTGTAGCTAGTACAGTTATCATTATAAAATAATCACAATATTTTAAAAATGTTTTTTATGCCCGCCGTTAATGTCGTTGAAAACAGAAAGGGTTATAAATATCTATTAATTAATTTGCTACCAATTCTTATTCATTCTGTTAACATCAACCCTAAGAAACTGGAAAGAGCTACGCATTCTTTCACTGCTCCGATCGACATAGTACTTTTTCAGGTATGCTGTAAAATCGCGGCCATTTTGAAACCTAAAAAGCTGTACTCTCTAAGGAGAATCGGTATAAATAGTGGAATATATTTAATAATTTGAATAAAAATAATTATTGATATTCTTGAATCTTTAAAGCTCGATAATTTTTATTTTTGGGTACTTACCTATTTCAAAATGGCGGCTGAAAAGACTCGAATTGGCCAGTTTTCCAGTCCCTTTGGGTTAATGTTGTCCTAGTTTTAATCATTTTTCAAAAGTATGCAGCAGTTTTCTGCAATCAATTCTCTTAACTCATCGATTCTTCTAACGAGACTTCAATAGCCTTTTATTTTTCTTATGAAAGTAGAAATCGGGCTAATTATTATTGCGCGTACTATCACACAAACCATGGCGTATACAGTTATATTATTATATCATTACAATATGGAAGAGGGTTTCTTTCTTTTTTAAAAACTAATTCAAAAAACTGTTTTTTAATGAAATAGGTGCGAATAATTAATTAAAAATTTCGAATAAAAAATTTAACTCATTTTAAAAATACATTTTGTTTTTTTATGGATATTAAATAATTATTGTGTCCTCCTGATCATTGTAATTTTTTTATCATTATTTATTCAGAAGGCTACAAAGTATACATTCTGTATATTTTTAACTGTTGTGTATACTAATCAGATACATAAATATATCATAAGAATGGTGTAACACCGGTTAGTAGTAAAAAATATACTAACAAATTAGCACACTTAAACCATAACACCTTTACACCGAAGTATACAAAATTTGAAATTGTTTTTTTTCTTAAATAAGTGTTTTTTTTTTTTCTTAAATAAGTGTTTGTTTATAAAAAATGCATTTATCCAGAGCTGCATCCACGAAGATTTTTTGTGATTTTTAAACATTTTTTTATAGCCGTTGATACTAAGTGTGCAAATTTGAAAGCATTTAAAACTTGCACATTTGCAGGTATTTTTAAAAGGGTTTGAGTGGGGGCGGATTTCACTAAAGTTTCTACTTAAACTATATGTTTTTCAAAGTTTCTTTAGACGTATACGGGTTAATTTATATACAATTAACATTTTCAGCTTTCACATTAGCTAATAACAGTTATTTACACCGTAGCATTTCCAGGCTAATGTCAGATCCAATGCATCCATCTACTATTTTACTTTAAAATATTCATTCAGGCTTTTTACAATATTCAGGTATACTGTACAATATTCAGAAGTTATAATTATATAAACTACTAAGAAGTGAAATTTTTTTCTTTCTTAAATTATAATCATATTTTAATAAATTATGAATCGTTTAAATAATAAACTTTTCATATAAATTCTTCTATTTTAATCTTCTGTCCTAATGTTTTTTAATAACTTTTATTCGCTTATTTCGAAGGCATGCATGATGACGTGTTATAGGATTTTTTTTGTACTCACAGCTTGATGTTGGATTGACTATAACTACTCTTTATTTTTATCTACCTATTATTGTCGTGTATGGACAATATTTAGGATTATAGGCTGTAAGTAAACTATTAATATCCAAAAACATATCTTTTGCAGCAGTCTCTATCATCCGCGTTTATAACTATTTTATTATTTAATTCACTTTTGTAAAAGATATTTTCTTTACAAAATTAAGCGGAAAGCACTGAATATCTAAGAAAATAACTTTTAGGAAGGATTATAGATTTTATCGTATACATTTCGTATTTTTATTTAATTATTTTTATTAAGAAAATTGGATCTGTCATTTTATTTGAATCGCTTTCTAATATCTATCAAAGTAATGATTTATTTCAGGTTTGACTACAGCCATTTTTTTTAAATTATAAATTATACAGTAATGTTTTAAGTGCACTGTTAAGTCATTTTTTTCTTTGTTTAGACTTTCATTATTCAACTAACTTATTATAAGTGTGCTCAGCAATAATTATTACGGTCAGGAAGCTTGGGGGGAAATATCTTTTATTCTATTATTAAGTTATTTAGTGTGTTTTACATTTAAAACCACGACAAATGATTTAAAAATACAGTCATTTTAGAAAAATTTTGAGCACTAGGTTTATATTAGAAACATTTAAAGAATTTTTCTTTTCTTTATTCCAGACAAAAACACTCTTCGTTTAAATAGTTACATGTCTCGCCATCTTTTCATCACAAAAATAAAGCCAATAAGAAGAGAATCCTCCTTAATGCTTTAACATTAATGGTGAGACATATTTAATTTATCGAAGGTAAGTTTCCTAAAAATGCACTAGTTATGATTTATAAAAACAAAAAAACACGTACAATAATGCAGAGACGATCTTATTCCTGGGAATGCCCATCATTTTTAACATTATTTTGTTATTTAATTAATTCATTTTCTCAGTGAAAACTCACATCCAACATGCATTCAGATATTTATACATAGTCGACACTTAATATATTATGTACATAACGTATATCAATTCATCAACTGGTCATTCAGCTGATTCTTTAGGTATATGGTTTTTTTATAATAATATTTTTTTTTCTTCATTAAAGTACTGTGGCTTCTTACTCGTCAGTGAAATTATATTAATCATTTTTTAAATAAAATCTTCAGCAATCGAGGGAAGAGTCTTAATAAAACATAGTTTTAAGCTATCACAGATTGAATATTAAACAATGAACAACTTATTTCTAAATGATTATGATTTTACAAAGTTGTTAAATTTACTGTGATGCTGTCGTTGAAAGGGAGAGCCCGGAGAATTAGGCTAAAATAATTAAAGTTAGAATGATACTTACAGAGTATTTATTTCGTTTTCCTACCCCTCTATCTTATAATTTCGATTTTTAACATTTTTAAAAAATATTCATAGCACATTGAGAATGTTTGAAAATGTTCTCATCTGCCCAAGAAATTGTTGAGAGTTATCCAATTGGAATTCGGGATTTTAACCCTCACTGTTCAACTTATTTTCGATCACAGGAATCTTTTAAAAAATGGTTAAAAAATCAAAATTATAAGATATAGAGGGATAGGAACAATGAAATAATTATACTCTGTAAGTATCATTCTAAGTTTGATTTTTAGCTTAATTCTCCTTGCTATCGTTTTGAAGCCTTTTATTAAACACACATCTCCATGCCTTAACTTTACCTGAACCACATTATATCCGAAGCTCAATGATTTATAGTTACAAACATCTAAGAGAGGGACATTGGTTTTAACATCGTGTAGTAATTTTATCTATCCCCGCAATCCTCCACGTCTTTTTAATTGCCGGTCATGATCAGTTTTGTAAAACAAAAAAAAATGTTTTATGCAGTGGGACAAGAAAAGCTAAAATTAATAGCATATATCTTTAAAAATTATCCTCCTCTTAAAGATATAAATGCATTGTAAATCATAGTTTGGAGTTTTTTCATCCTTCGCCTACTGCTATGACCTCGGGCGACCCTTTATTGTGATTGGTCATTATATAACAGGTATGCACCTGTATAAATCCCGCCCATAAGCGATTTGCTAATTTTTTTTTTTTAAACCCAAGGACCAAATAAGCACGAAGGCGTTTTAAATGTTACGAGAAAGTTAATGTTAAAATTTAAAAAGTATGTATATGGCGTAGGGCAATTCTAGGTTCAGGGCTATTATATTCATGTCTATATACTTTCAAACCATTAAGCTTCGTTAATTATTAGTTTAGGTAAAGTAAGATACTGAAATAACGGAGTTGGCATTTTTCTTTACCGCGTTACAGAAATGTAAAACTTTTAAAATCGTGTACAATAGCAAAGTATAAGGCAACTATAGTGGCCTCTAACATCGGGTGGTGTACTCATGATGTGGATGATGAGCCACATTAACATCTATTTAGTAAGTTTGACATCACAGTACATTAAAACACATTAAATTCCATACGTTTTTGTACTGTTATTATCCTTAAACTATACCCCACTTTTACAATCATAGACGTAGGCTACCTTATACAGTTACCTGTACAGTCATGGTACAGTCATTGTACTTTTACAGACATAAAGCACTTACAAAATTACGTGAACAAAATTCATTATTTTCTCGGGGGTGCGAATAATTTTTCTTAAATAGTTTTTTGTGCATTAATTGTGTTTTGAGTTTTTGATGTGTGGGTCGATTTTGTTTTGACTTTAACAACGAAAAAAAGACTGGGAAAATATGATTGTATATAAATATAATATCTCTATTTAACAAGCTTAATATACTACACACTGGCTAATCTTCACGTACCTGATGTAAAGGATCATACATTCCACCTTGTGGACCACCTAGTCCATCAGAATAACCAGCACTTTGAGAAATTACGTGACGCAGAGCTGACGCCTGCAAAGCAAACAGAATATTCTAAACCCCTTTGCCTCTTTTTTACTTCCAACAACCCCTTGTGACTCTGGAGTATACGATGCTGTCACGTAGTGTTGTATAGGTAGTTTTTTTTTTGACATGGCGTTCAAAAAGTGCTAGCAAAAATGTTTTCTAAGTTAAGTGTAAAATATGGCGTGAAGGTGTAGTATGCTAGAGAGATAACTCGGATTTTTGACAGTAGGCATATGAAGCCTTCTGTCTCAATCCTAAATATTCGTTATATTTGAATATTTGCGACAAAAAGAAAGCATAAAAAAGCGGATTTTGTTCATATTTAAATAATAGAAAAACTTCCCCGATTCCAAAATACAGATCCCAAGCCTTTAGAGAACTGAAGCAAATCATTGATAGGTAAATCTAACGCAGGTGTGATATTTAATGTGAGTGTATGTGTGTGTAGTTTGAATTAAAACACTGTCCTCGATGCTGTAAGTTGCTGCAGATGAAGGTGATAATTTAAAAAATAAAAAAACATTGGAGTGGTGATTGACAGAAACAGTTGGTGTGATGGTGTCTTTAAAATGTTTCTTAAGTTGCTTATACCTGAGATTGGACATTAGCTCCGATGGCTTGGTAATCGCCACCATTCATATTGAGCGGATACATGCTGTCTGAACCAGGCGGGGGACTAAGCAGAGGTCCAGGTTGCCCTTGCATGTTATAACCTCCAGCCCCTATAAAATAAACAAAAGCAAAAAGAACGTATTATTGATTTTTATTCACGTTTGCTGGATCATTTTCTTATAATTTAGATATTACCATGGGCTTGCATATGAGGTCTGCGAAACTCGGGTTCGAGTTTGGTCTCTAACTTGATGACCCGATTGGAATCTACGAATATGTCATCAGTTTGATAAACTCGAATCGCAAGTTTGCACGAATTCGAAATCGAGCTGCCCCAACTCGAATTCGACTCGAAATGAAAAACACAAACTCTCCTAGAATTCCACTTGATGTTCTTTAGACCAAAAAATAATTATGGTAGACAACTTCAAGTTAAGAACCTTAAAAGTTTGTTTTTATTTTTAGTCGAATTCAATGTTAAGATTCTAAAATAATTTTTATTCTTTATACTACATTCTTGTGGGATTCTGGGAGAGTTTAAGTCTTACGAAACATTTTGCTTTGATAATTTAATAATTTTATTATGTTCACTTATTAATGGGTTACAACTCAATTATTTTCGCGCCAAAACATATTTTTTCGAATAATTTGAAAATGACGCAAAATTTCGAAATAGTACGAAGTAAGGGACAACAGAAATTTGATTTGTC
>JAQGBM010000873.1:0-12006 GCA_034698405.1 Symphylella vulgaris | reverse complement strand
AAATCTGCCAAGTTTCATGATTTCTTCACAAAAATGCACAATTCGGTGATTTTCCTGCATATATCTTCCAGACTATAAGTATTTTTGAAGCATTTTAGACATTTTAGCCAAAGAAATCTGTGGCTGTGGGCCCCCTCAGCCTGAGTGGGCCCCACCGCAGCTGCGGTGGCTGCGGTGGTAGTAGTTCCGCCACTGCCCATCATTATTTTATTATCCCCCTATACTCCTACATTTTTTTTCTAAAAAGTTGTATGGTTCCCCCTTGCAAAGAAATTTAGAAAAAAAATCTTTGTTGATGGCTTGATGCACGTGCCAATTTAGCGCGAGAAAAGCAGTAGAAATTTGTTCTTGATGGTGCGATAAAACTCAAAATCCATGAGGCTGATTATTATGAATAGCTTTTTTGCAGTAATGAGATTCACGCTAGTAAAATATCTTTTGGTTTCCAGCCTTATGTTATTTTTGGAACCCCCTAGTACCTTCCCCCGACTACTTATAAAAATTTAAGCCCGTACGAACCTTTTCCATGAAAAGTTATATCTAAAAGAAAAAGACCCATTTGAAACACTGTAGCCTAGATAGTGATGTGAGGTCAAACAGACAAACTTTCCCAAATATTATCCAATCTAAAGAAACAAGACAATATTGGTAGTTTGGTTATGGGGCTGGGACCAGCAGGTGGGATTAACATTTAACCTATATTAGACTAAGTTAAAGTCTATTTCTGCTAACTTGATAAAGAATTTTTAATGCGCAGGCTTTTTGCGCAACCAATTTGCAGAATTTTACGTGCATTTAATATGCACGTGCGCATTAATTTTATTAGCAGAAATAGACTTTATACACCTTTTGCACGCCCGTAGCAGCTGCAACTAAGCGCCACTACGGTACGTTGAATAAGCGATTAGGCTATACCAGTTTTTCTTAAATAAAAAAGTTATAATCATTTAAATGGGTAAAGGAGTAAAGGCTATAGGGACATATCATGCGCCATCTTGAATTATGGACTTCCGGTCACTTTTTGCAGATGACAACATCGATTTTTGGATTCAGCGATGTCGAATTAGTCTTGAAATCATTATTTGACCGCATCCCTCTTGCTCCTGGAACTTCTGAACGAGACATTCCATTTTCGGGCGCCATCTTGAATTCCTCACTTCCGGTCATTTTTTCGAGATGAAAACAGCGATTTTTGGATACAGGGGGATGGAATTAGTCTAGAAAGCGACTCATCAACGTTCAACCGCAGTCTTGGGGCTCCCGGGGTTTCTAAACGAGCCATTTAAGTTTTCGGGCGAAATCTTGGCCGCCATCTTGAATTTCGGACTTCCGGTAACTTTCTCGAAATGACAACAGCGATTTTCGGATTCAGCGGGGTCGAATTAGTCTAGAAAGCTTTGTTGTATAAATGTAATAAGAAATGCTCCTTAAATTTCATTTTTTCGAAAATGTGCGTATAGGCTATTGGGTAAAAGTGAAAATAGAGCTATACTCCGCTTCCTTTTAGCCGGAAGTTGCCGAATCCGGATTTTTGGTAAATATTTTGGTACAATGAAGTATTAGCTTTCGTTTGAGACCTAAAACAACAAAATCGATCCAGTAGTTCTTCTTCAGGATCAAATATAATGTAATCGCAGCCATTCATGGGGGCGGGGGATGTTCCAGGGGCAGAAAAATAATGACGCACGCGCGAGAAACTCCGAGACTTTTAGTATGTTATTCCCCATGGTCCAAAAGGTCACTATACCAAAAATCAGCTTTAGGGGAATTTTTTTGGGGTAATAATCTAAATTTCCTGGGCTATTCGTATTGGTATTTCGTAATATGGTAGTACTGTTTCGATTTTTAATATTTTTTGTTGCACCTTAAAATTATTATATAAAAAAAAGTATTCAACCTACGATAATAATTTTGGAATTGCTGGATTCCAAATTTTATAGGCTAAAATTTTGAGCAGAACATAAAATATAATATATGTAGTAGTTTTCATGTAAAAACGACATAAAGAGCACGAGACACCCGAGCGCTCCGCCATTTTCGAAGACGGCGCGCGCGCCCTTTGACGGATGACAACCAAATGTAGTAAGTGTTGTGTAGTGTGTTTTCATGGTTCCAAAAACGAAAACCGCATCTCTCCAGCATTATTTTCCTTGAATATACGATTTTTTAAAGAAACCAATACGGTTGCGGGGTTGATGACGTCATATCTCGAAAAGTTCCCATTTGCCAGTCGGCCACCCAAACTTTTTTTAGACAGGGGACCATGCTGAACAACTTCCAGCAGAGTTTGGTCGCGGACATATGATTGCACACAGAACCCCCCTCAGCAACTAGACTATCAAAACATATTTTTAAATGTCGTTAAAATGGCTCGATAGAGACAATATTATCCAACATCAGTAAAACACTTTAGTTTTCCACGAAAGACAATGTATTATTCGTATTAACGAAAACAGTGAGTATTAAACCAAATTTGCCATTGAAAATGTATTATAGGTACTATACGTATGCAACGATTGCAACCATAATATTGTACGAGTACTTGCAGATCACAACAACTATATTCTCACGCCACGTAACTCATGCCACTATAACTTAATAAAAACACGATAGTATTGTGTACCGTATTTTGATACAGGATTTTTATTTCGTCAATGCAATGCAATTGCAAAATTTTAACGAGGTGGGGGGAATGAGCTGCAGCCAATTTAATCGATTTCAGGCACTTCCCGTAGTCGTAGGAAGCTGAAATTTTGATATGTTATGCAGGGACTGGTCTACTTTTTCGGAAAAAAATAGGTCGACCGAAAATTAAAGATGGCTGAAGTTTAATATGGAAGACGGTGGAAGTTGAATATTTATAAATTCGATTTCGTGCACTTCCCGAGATCGTAGTCGTAGGGACCATTCTGGTTTTTTGGAAAAAACGGCCGTGACCGAAAATTCAAGATGGTGGCCAAAATTGGCGGAATTTTTTATGAATTCGGTTTCGCGGGCACTTCCCGTGATCGTAAGAAACTGAAATTAGGATATGTTATGCAGGGATCGGTCTACGCATTTTCGGATAAAAATCGGGCAACCGAAAATTCAAGATGGGGGCCAAATTAAAGATGGCGGATTTTTTTTATGAATTCAGATTTTCGGGCACTTCTCGTAGTCGTAGCTGAAGCTAAAATTTGGATATAATATATTATTGGCTACAGGTCTCTGACAGTGCGGAAAAATCGGGTGACCCAAAATTCAAGATGGCGGCCAAATTGCCCTTATTTTTCCAAAACACCAATCATATTGCATTGCGAAATTTGCCGCACTCCTGTTAGGCCTTGTTTTTAAGAATTTTATGTGAAAAAAATAACACTGTGTTACTCTTAAATGTAATCATGTAAATAGATGTAATATTCGAAGTAGCGTGTTTAATGTTTTAACCCATCGATAATATCTAAATTTCCCACAAGAATTGAATGTACTACCGTAATTTTTGTAACAGGTTACAGTAGATATTGACTTAATGGTTGAGAGAAGAGAGATCAAAATGGCTATCGGTAAAAACCCCACAATTACGCTACTCAAGCCTTTTCTTTTCGGATTGGCGATTACGGGAATGGCTTCGCTTAATCCTGAAAAAGGGCTCGTTACGCATTTGTTTTATCGTATTGTCAAATGTGTTATATGGCTTTTGCTCGTAGTTTACTCTTGGTATTGCTGCAACAATAGCATTAGAAAATTTAAACCATCTGGGTTTATAAAGGCAGTTTACCTCTTGTGGATAGCTCTCTTTCACGGCCAATCCTTTCTTCATCGGATTATTTTGGTTTTTCATCAAAATCGTTTGCACAATTTGTTAAAATGCTTGCAAAAGTTGGAATTCCTCACTTATAGGTACGTGTTAATTTTTCATCTTAAGGGTGAGCGGGAAAATTATTCTCTATGGGAAAAAGTGTAGCCTACTCAGTTAAGTAGGGCACTACTCCTAAAGTATACATGATAGAGTTCTGAATTTTTATATTATAGCTAAGGGACATGTTTAAAAATGATATGACTGTTTTTTTTTTTCCAAAAATGTTCTTATTTTAATGATTTTATTAAAATGAGTGCATTTTTTAGGAACATTTACGAAATCTTAATGCCTCTTTATTTACTAAAATGGGTACATTTTTGAAAAACCAAAACAGTCATTAAACATGTCCCTTAGCTATACAGTAATATAAAAATTCAGAACTCTATCGTGTATACTTTAGGAGTAGTGCCTTACTTAACTGAGTACACTTTTTCCCATAGAGAATAATTTTTTTTGGAGACCAGTGCACCCACTTTCAGCTTATTTTTAAAATTGAAGTCTGTATTTTCCTGCTACTGTGGTGTGGTCTTGGGGTCAATTTTGCTCAAGTCTACAAACAGAGAAAATTAATTTTAATATCAGGGAAGTTGTTAATTGATGCTACAAAGAAAAAATTTTAACTTTTAGTGGTAGAAGTCCAGTTTTATCTAAGCGTGGAAATAAAGCCCATGAAGAGGAGGAGGAAGATTTAACTAAAGATATGGATGAGCCTGTGGTTGAACCAAATGTACAAGAAGTTCATATAGGAAAATCTGGTAAGGATATTTATCATTTTGATATTTTTGTTATTCTCGCGGTTGGCGATAATAAAATTTTAACGTTTTTATTTTATAGCTGGTTCGGTTACGAAGAAAGACAGTGATGTCCAACCGATTAAAGGTGGAACCCTTGCTGATTTGGACGAAGCTGATGGTGAAAAAGTATGTCTTAATAATCGAGTACAAATCTTGTTTAAAGGGGAGGTCTTAATTAATTTTGAATGTATTTATTTTAGGGGGATAAGGATGATGAAGCTAATGCAGCATCCACTGAAGAAAAACCTATTCCCGACTTGGATGATAATGTCACTGAGCAAACCCACCACATAATTATTCCAAGCTATTCGGCTTGGTTCGATTACAATTCCATCCACGCTATCGAGAAGCGAGGGTTACCCGAATTTTTCAACATGAAAAATAAATCGAAAACACCCGAAATGTGAGTTACACATTAATATTTTATTATAGGATTAGTGGGAAATTATTAAATTAATGCAAATGATTACATATTACAGATACTTAGCATATAGAAATTTTATCCTGGACACCTATCGATTAAACCCAACCGAATATTTGACCAGCACAGCGTGTCGTAGGAATTTGGCCGGCGACGTATGTGCCATAATGAGGGTCCATGCTTTGCTGGAACAATGGGGACTTGTAAATTACCAAGTGGATGCTGACAGTAGGCCTACTCCAATGGGTCCGCCACCAACTTCTCACTTCCACATCTTAGTGGACACTCCTTCGGGGCTTCAACCATTAAATCCCCCCAAAACTCCTCAGGTATTTATTGATTTTTTTTTTGTTAAATTTCCGATAGAGATCGGTATGAAGGAATAACCCTCCTTAATTTTTTTCAGCCTCCTTCAGCCCAGATGATGTTAAACTTGGACAAGGGCAAGGAGAAAGAAAAAGATAAAGAAAATAAACCAGAGGAAGCAAATCTCAACAACTTTGGACTCAAAATTGATCAGTATTCAAAGAAGAATGCAGCCTTAAGAGTAAGTATTTTTAGATTACTAAAAATATTTTCCAACAATTTATGTATCTCAAAATAGTTCAAAAATACTATACAATGAGATTATGAGAGAGAGTGTAATTATTCTATCAGTAAAATCATTTACCTGAAAGCCTTGATACTGATTAAGTTATTAATTTAATATTTTAAAGTTCCATTTGAAATTTTTTCATAGAATAAGTCGGCGGCAGCAGTTAGCCGTGATTGGACCGAACAAGAAACTTTGTTGCTTTTGGAAGCCCTCGAAATGTACAAGGATGATTGGAACAAGGTCTGCGAACACGTGGGTTCTCGAACCCAGGACGAGTGCATCCTTCATTTCTTGAGACTCCCAATTGAAGATCCTTATCTGGAAGACCAGGGACAGGGTGGAGGAGCATTGGGACCCCTAGCTTACCAACCCATCCCATTTTCCAAATCGGGAAACCCCATTATGTCTACTGTGGCTTTCCTCGCTTCGGTTGTCGATCCTAGGGTAGCTTCTGCTGCTGCTAAAGCTGCCATTGGTAAGAAAAACTTGTTTATTTTAATGTTTAAGAACCTTTTTTTATTTTTTAAATCTTTCTTGCAGAGGAATTCGCTAAAATGAAAGATGAAGTTCCCTCTGCGTTATTGGAAGCTCACGTTAAAAATGTGGAATCTTCTGCTTCGGCTGACGGTAAAATAGATCCTGCTTGCGGACTTGAAAAGACTGGGATCGCTGGAACAATTCCTGACGAAGACAGTGGTAAATTTTTAGCACCATTTCTTAAATAATAGAGTATTTGTATTAAATAATAATTGATTAATTAACAGAGCAACCAGAGGGACCTCAGCCTGGTCCATCCGGGGAACCCGCTACAGCTGAAGTAAAAACGGAACAACCTGAGGAAAAGGAAGAAAAGGTAAGAAAATTTACAGGCAATGTAGATTCCCTTGCTCTCAAGATAGGTATGGAACGAAGTCCAGCGAATTTAATCTTAACTCTTCCGGGAAAATTCCTAGAAAATTGAAGGGATTATTCGCGAGAAATTTTTCCAGTAGTTATATTGTACAAAATAAATTTGAAATAGACCAACCCCCAAAAATTTCGGAAATTTGCAAAAATAGAAAAAAACATGTAGCTTACCTGGAAAAAAAGGATTAACCATTCATAATTTAATCATATCCGTCCAAAAATATTTAATTTTGGCCCTCTTTTATTGGAAAATTTCTGGAAATTTTCAGGGATAGGCCCTTATTCATATTTTCCCAATTTTGAACAATTTTCTTTTTGTAATTTTCCGGGAAAACCTACCGGTAATTCTAACCCTGAAATTATGGTGTGTCCTTAGACCGAACCAATGGAAACAGATGCAGTTAAAAAGCCTGAACAGGAGTCTGGAACGCCGGATATAAAAGAAGAATCTCAAAAGACACCAGGACCAGGTGGAGATGGTCCAAAAGTGGTAGGAGAAGGAGAAGAGAGAAAGGAGGGTGAAAACGAAGAAGAAAAGATGGAAGAAGATGAAGATGAACCCAAAAGACCTCCCGAAACAGAACGTGACAGAATTATTAAAGATGCACAACTTTCAACAGCTGCTGCCGCTGCTTTGGGAGCTGCTGCAGTGAAAGCCAAGGTAATTAGTTTATAGCCTAGATACTGTATTAGGGTTCGGGTTCTACCTTTTACGCGATTATGCGGATTACGCGGAAATTGCATACAGTAATTCAAGATCTTCTGCGTAATCCTTAAAAATCCGCGTAATTTAGGTAAAATTACAATAATTTGCCCCATGTAAAATTTTCGGACATTTTTCTAATTCATAATATTTCCGAAAATTCACAACTCTACTTTCTTCTTTCAAAGTTTAATTATGTTGAACTTACAAAAATATCAAATACTGTATTTCTAGCATTTGGCTGCAGTAGAGGAACGAAAAATAAAGTCCCTCGTTGCTCTTCTGGTCGAAACACAGATGAAAAAGTTGGAGATAAAGTTGAGACACTTTGAAGAACTGGAAGCCATCATGGATAAAGAACGAGAAACGGTAAGAAGATTAACGAATTTTTTATTTTCAATATATTTATTTTGGACATCTTTTTTTCTACAGTTGGAATACCAGCGTCAACAACTCATTCAAGAAAGACAGCAATTCCATTTGGAACAGCTACGAGCAGCAGAATTCCGAGCTCGGCAACAGGCTATGGTGATGGTTCAGCAAGGAGGTTCGGGTTCAAGCCCACAACCACCGGCTGTTCCTACACCTCCTCTGCAAACTCCCCAAGCTGTTCCAGCTACTATTACGGCCAGTGAACAACAATCTGGAATGGGGGGAGAGAGCACTCATGTACCGGGTCCTCCTGTATCAGGTAAGAAGAGATTCAGTCTTATTTTACAAAATAAAGCGTAAAATAAGCTTATTTAAATAAAATTAATACGATAAACATCTTTTTTTTTATTGTAAGCTAAATAACTTTTTTAGAGATTTCATCACTTTAATTAATTTTTTTTTTCGTAGGTCAAGGCATGGCTGGGTCCCAGACGCATCCCCAGGTGTCTGTTAATGCTCCCACACAGCAGGTGGCGCCTCCTACATCCGTTTACCACCCTCAGCCTCCTAGTCAGATCCCAGGTCAGTCTCATATGCAGCCCCATGGCACATCATACGCTCAGACACACTCCGCCTCTCCCGCTATGCTTGCTCCGCAGCCCTCCCAAATGCCGCCTCCGCAGAACCCCGCTAATTCCATGATGGTTCCTGCTTGCAATATGCCTTCGATGCCCCCTAATCAACAGGCTCCCCCACCTCACATGACACCCTCCATGTCACCTCAACATCATCCTGGTCACGGACCTCCCCCACATCAAGCCCCACAACACATGGGACCTCATATGGGAGGACAGCAATCGGGCCCCTTGCAACCCTCTCACATGGGGGGACCTAATCCTAATATGGGTGGACCGAATCCTAACATGGGTGGACCTAATCCTAACATGGGTGGACCTAGCATGGGAGGTCCTAATCCTAATATGGGTGGTCCCAATCCAAATATGGGAGGTCCCAATCCAAGCATGGGAGGACCGAATCCAAATATGGGTCCCAGTCCTAACATGGGGGGTCCAAATTCAACCATGGGTGGACCCAATCCAAGTATGGGAGGTCCCAATCCCAACATGGGTGGTCCTAATCCAAGCATGGGGGGACCGAATCAAAGCATGGGAGGTCCTAATCCAAGCATGGGGGGTCCTAATCCAAACCAGGTCCACATGGGTCCTAACCAAAACCTCCCTCCTCATATGGGCCAAATGAGTCAACAACAGCACATGGGATCAATGTCGGGTCCCCCTCCGCCTCATATGGGTCAGGGAGGTCCACCACCTCACATGATGGGTCCTCCCCACGGTCACATGGGTCACCATATGTCGGGACCGCCTCACCATCCAATGCAAGGACCGCCACCTCATCACATGCAACCCAGTTCAGCTCCAATGTCGCAAGGGGGTCCCGGGAATATGAATTATCCGCCTCCGGTTCAGGCAATGCAGCAGCCTATCACCCAACAGCAACAGCAGATGCCAGCTTCGCAGCAACCTCCCCCGCAGCAGCCTCAGCAGTCATACACATCGGGAGGGCAGATGCAGCCTAGTCCATCTGCCCCGCCACACAGTGTAGCTGGAGGTAAGGTCATTCATGCATACTGTATTCATAACTCCATTTTATAGTTTATACACATTAATATTATTTTTAAAATAAATTAACATTATAAACCTAAATAAAATAAATGTAGGTAATATGGGAGCTCCACAAATGGGACCAAGCGATGCTGGAATGCCCCCTGAACAACGACCGCCTTCTAATCCAGCAGGTAAAACACTTTATACTTCTCCATAGAGTTGTGTAATTTTTCCGGAAAATTTTTCATTTTTCAATTCTTGGAAAAATTAATTCCTGTTATTTTCACAGGGATACTGTAATTTTCTGGAAATGTTTTTAAAGCAATACTGTAATAATATTAAATTCTTATTCCAAAATTAAACTTTGAAAAAAAAAAAGTTAAAATTTTGACCTGCTAGAAAAAAAGTAATTATAATTTTCAGTTGTAATGTACCTGTAGATGAGGTGTATTTTCACTGATGATCAATTTTCACCGAGTGAGATTTTTTTGCAAATTTTAATTTCCCGAATGAAATGAGGGAAATTATTTGCAAAAAAATCTCAGGAGGTGAAAATTGATCATCAATACACCGATTCTACAGGCACATTCATTGGAGAATTAACCGAATAAGGTCAGGTGGAAACAACACGGCTATGAGGTTAATTCTCCAGAAAATTACCGGAAAATTTTCAAAGATGTGGAAGTGTGAAATTTTCCAAGTATGAAAATTTTCAAAAATGGAAAATTTTCTACATTTTCCGAAAAAAAAATCGCTCCGAAAATTTTCCCACTCATAAATCTTATCACACAAAAATTGTTTTCCAACAAGTCATGTTCGATATATTTTTGCAGGAGACGTGCAGCAGTCACCTCCACTTGATCCTAATCAACAACAAGTTCAACAGCAACAAGGTCAGCCTTTACCACCCCCACCAGCACCCCAAACTTCATCATCTTAGATTCATTTTTATTAGAACACAATTGAAAAGTTGACATACTGTATTTAATAATTATTTCCAGTATTTTGTTTTATATATTTATATTATATAGAAATTTTCAATGCATTCAGCCAAATTTTTAATGGGAATTAAAAAGAGGGTAATTTCTAATCATGAAAATGGGTTCATTGTACATAAAATATATACATATTATCCTGATATTATTTTGTTTAAACTGTGGGGCATTTAATTATACCGTAACATTATTTATAATTTTCTTATCAACTTTTACATAACTTATTAGGTTTTTTCATAAATCTAAGTTATCCATATTTACTTTATTATAAATTAATATCACCTTAGTTAGGGTTTTAAATGCCCCAATTTCACAACCATTGCTTTTTATACCATAACATTATTATAATCCTGAGCATATTGAATGTACCTTCTTTAAGTTCTTTTTTATATTTCGATTTCTATCGAAAGATTTCAAAAATTGTATAAAGTTGATTTGTACTACACTAATAAGGAATTTTTATTAATAAATGTGAAGTACTTTAAACATATTTTTGAATATATTTTGTTATTTTAGTCCCATGTTTTAGAATAATGCAGGCCTCTTCCCAGTTTATACCCAACCCAATTAGGTACCCAGTCCGAGAGGATCAAAATAATAATTATCCTTAATTTCCATATTCAATATGAGTCTATAATAGACTCTTGGTAGTAATAATTGTGGTACGACTATCCATACACTTCAGTCTGATGGTTAGACCAGTACTGTACATCCTTAGTACTGGATAGACAAAAGCGGACTCAGTGTGTGTTTCACAGCGAATCATCGGCTGCAAAAACCAATCGGGGAAAAGCAAAAAATTTGGACAAATTACTTCATTAAAGTCTGTGTCAAGTTAAAATGAAGCAAAAATCGTGGGAAAATATCTAAATATTATTCCAAGTACCTTGGGGAAAATAATGTAATTTCTCGTGAAATTTGGGAAATTATTTGAACTCAGAAATACACGAGCATCCAATAATTACATAAATTTTCCCGCGATTTTTGCTTCACACCTTGACACCGATAGTCCGGTGGTTCTGCGCCAAAAAGTGTCGCTAACTAATTTTACGTTGCATGTGTCCACGGCAGCCAGTTTTTTAAATGGCGAATTAAGTTATTACTGGAAAAAAATTATTTGTGCTTTTCTTATCGGTTTCAAAGTTGAAGATAAGAAAAAAACCTTCTCGGGGACATGCCTGACCTGATATTAGCAGCCATTTTACAAAATGGTGGAAGAATAAAAAAAAGGGTTGTCGCTCTGGTCTAAGTTATACCGGGTGATTTCAGATAAACGGTTGAATCTTACGAAAAGTTTTACGAATAAGTTAGTACGTAAATTTTTACTTTTACAGTAAACTTTACGCGAACTTTTTACGTAAATAATGTTTACATCAAATTACTGTTACAGTAAAACTTTTCGTAAACTTTACGTAAAACTTTCGCCTTTGTGTTTTTCACAAAAAAGTGCAAAGGCTTTGTGTTTTTTTCATCTCTCAGATCTCTCAAAAAAGTGTAAAGGCTATAATACAGTCTTTGTGTTTTTTCCCACATCTTAGAGATCACATTTTTCGCGCTTATGACGCGTTATAAGCTCGAAAAATGAGATGGAACAGGTTTATTCGCTATTGTGACCTTTAGCGCTTATGAGCATGCCCATAAGAGTGAAAAACGGTATCGATTGTAGCTCTAGTGCCTTTCGCGCTAAAAAGCGCAAAAAATAAAACTGACTTCTTCGCTCATGTGTCCTTTTTTTCGCGCTTATGAGCCTGCCCCTA
>JAQGBM010000872.1:0-12007 GCA_034698405.1 Symphylella vulgaris | reverse complement strand
GTGTTGGAAAAAATTCAGGATTGCGTGCACTTATTTTTTTCCTAAATAAATTCTTAATTCCGATAAAAACGGACTTAAACTTTACGATAGTTATACCGTAAAGGCTACTATGATATTCAAAATTATGTCACTGTCGTGGGAAAAATCCTCTGCAGTAACTCATATGAATATTATTGAAAAATAATTAATAATTATGTGGGTGAGATACTAGGTATATACGAATATCTACTGCTCATAGCTCAGCTCTGTATTGAAGCTGCCGGCCCCTTGTAAATTCAGAATGGGCTTACTTACAATACACAACGGATATGATAAAAAGCCTATACCGTAAAAAGCTTTCAGTTTACGTAACTCTTGGGTAACATCATATCCCCGTAGCCTAAATCAATAAAATTATTAATGCTTCCAAAACAAAAACCAAAATTATGTTAAACTCAAGTGAAAATGTAAAAAAAAGTATTCACACCTTCATCTATTATAGATCTATCGTAACAATAATATTACTGATTTTAATACTGTTTTATGGTCCTAATAAACTTCTAACGAGCCTCTTCTACCATAAAAAGAGCAAAATGATGTAAATAAATGTAAATAAATTAATCGATTCGTAAAATGACTTTTGAAAAAAATATTATCGATGTACAGAAATATCGATATTTAATCGATACAACAACACTGTAAACATAAATTTTATTTTAATCATTATTGTAATGTAAAAATATTGTAGTTTCATCGATTCATCATCTTGAATTGGAAAATAGTGCGAAAACCATGGCGAAAATAATGTTTTCATGATTTTCATCATTTAAAAATATCGAATGATTAACTTATGTTTCAACATCATTCACTAATAAGGCCCTCTAATCCTCTATCTCTGTAGGTATGCGCATCCGCCATTTTTGTGCTATTTCTCTTCTTCAACTCAATTTCTTATTTCGCGGTTATAATTCCCAAATTCAGTATGTATAACCAAGGACATTAGAGTATGTATAACCACGGACATTAGAGGTTAAATGTCCTTGCTAAACTCAACGGTCCTAATTTCACCGCGTAAAAATTATGTCAGATATATATATTATTATAGGTTCCCAGGACCCAGGTATTGAGTTCGAATTAACATTGAATTAAGAGTAGTTGGGGAAGTGAATTAGGTCAGCGTGACCAAGCACTTTTTCTCTCCAAGCATGCATTTCCCATTATTACTCTGGATCAATATGGTTGCCAGGAGCGCGCACTCTTTCCTCCAAAATCGCGCATTTTTCATCATCTTTTGGAATATGGCGGCCACATGAACAGCTAGGTGCATGGTAACTTTAATTTTTCTCTCCCATACCACGGATATGAGACCCTGTCTTCCCCCACTACTCTAATTCAATGGTTCAAATATTTTTCTGACGTAATTTTTGCATTTTAAACCCCTTTACGGTGGAACACAGATTAATCTGTGCGGTGGAAGGACATTAGGATTTTGCTGTTAGCGAGCCTCAAATATTCTATTTTGCTCACCACCGCTCACCACTCACCGTCCAGACCAGTCTCGTTAGTAGAAGAATTTCAAGAAAATAAATTTAAAATTTTATCAAACTAAATTTTATAAAAGAATTTTGTAACTAAATTTTTTTTTTAATAAATCAATGCACGAAAGCAAGACAAAAGGGTATCCCGTTTTCTAGACGGGCACGGCCTACGGGCTACGGTTATAAACTGATAAATTCAGTCTGGGATATTCTCCGGTTTGCCCTTGAAATTTAAACAATACGCGGTACGCCTCCCATAATTAAGTACTACCAAGCACAATGCTAATTTACTGACTGCATTATTATCTAATGTTCTTCATTTCGCCTGCTTGTGCTTCGAATCCAATGACTTATCTTCTTACTTTGATCGAGACTCGAGTTCGAATCTTCGTTTTGTCTTGAAACTTGAATATTGGGAATGGTGTCGACGTGCGTGGTTTTTACTTCTGTGTTCTTAATCCTTGAACAAATATTTAAAATAAGTGATTCAGTGAAATTCTGAAACTTCTGCTCTCTGCTCAGTCTCTGCTGCAGACGACCTTAGCAGACGACACAGATGCCAGCGCTGCCAGATTTGTAGAGTAACTAGCAACAGCGTCGTTTGATTTTAATTTATTATAGCTATTATGACGCTCGCTGGAATGGAGGAAAGCAAGGTTTACAACAAATATTAAAGGTAACTGTTTGCTAAAATTAAAGATAACTGTTTCCTCTTATTATTATATTTAAGTTATTTAATATTACGATTTGCATATTACATAAGCAATAATAAATTATGATGATTGTTTTGAAAAAGCTGTGAAAAAGCCAAAAGCCATGGTAAACACTGGTTTATTCCGTTTCCGTTTCTTTTGTCCCTGCGATGAGTAATGGAGTAATGGATAAAAATCCCGATGGAAATGTTGAGAAAAACTATGCAAAAGATGAAGAATTGTATGAAGAAATGTTCCAACAGCGATATACTAGCTCAGATGAGCAGTTTGTTGCAGTAGTTGAACGACGAGAAGAAAACATACCAGTTGTGTTTCCTTGGTACCACAAGCCAAAACGAAATTTTGATTACACATCCAGGTAATGCTAATTTTGGTTAAATTACGAACCATTTTTAGCTATTTTTAAGTCAAATATTAGTTTATTGAAGTGCTATGTACCGTAAATTATCGAAATAAGACAGATAAAAGGGTTATAGGTTGTTTAAGTTTGATTGCGTATGAAGGGTACGTAAGCCTAATTTAGTTGCGAACTTGCAAACACTGTTATGCAGTGCAGCCTGTTATAGACCCTAGGCTAGATGTCTTTCATTTGACGTTCAAAATGAAATCTTGAATTGTAGGCTTGTAGCCTTATACCTTATCAAATAATAATTTATTAAAAATAGCACACTCAACTAAACTGCTTTCATACCTCAACCTAAGAATATTATTTGCAGCATTAATTAAGGCCTAGGCTAGGCCTATCACCTATGCTATGGGATGGTAATGTAAATAAAGGTTAACATTTTCTCAACAACCTTATTTACTATATCTTTAGTCACATCCTATAATGCCTTAGGTTACCATCGTTTCCCAATGATTAAACTGTTGTGCACAGCATATGTAAAAGTCTAGATAAACCTATTAACAACTTAATAATGGTATCTAGCCTAGGCTAGTTCTGCAGTTAGGTCTGTTGACAGAGCCTGACTATTTTAGTGCAAATATTTCTAATTCAAAGGTTAATATACCCTGCTAACCTAAGTCCATCACATTTACACCATATTTTTAGCATGCCATTATTACGTTAATAGGACCCTAGCTATTTAGCTAGGATTGCCTGTAGGCCTCGGCTAACACATGCATGACATGAAGTCAGTAACTGTCAGCTATTATCAATGTACTCCATGTACTCAGTGTACACCATGCACTGATTAGGCTATTTGATTAAGTGCATAGGCTATTATAGCCTACTGCTGAGCTCTTAGCTATTTTAAACAATTTTAAAGACTGTATCTACAATTTCATTTTTTCATTATAGTCCTTAGTAAGAAGTGTTTTATGTAGGCCTAGTTGGTGTTTTTTTTTTTAGTTAGCTAAAATAATAATTATTCTTGAAAGCAAAATTATGGACCTTCTGAATTATTTCATAGACAGATTTTTGCAACAATTTTTTTTAGCAAATTAAGAACAAAAAAATAAAAATGCAGATAGGCTATGGTCTTTTAACTAATGAATTTTGTTGAAAATTTTATACAAAGGATCCCCTCTGCAAACATGATTTTTCCACGTTTATTTACATGAAAAATACGCTTTTGAAGTGGAAGAAGTGAGATAGAGGCATACATCAGTACCAGTACACAATCCTAAAATTTCAGCCAATTTGGTGGGTATAACTAACACCTCGGGCACTTCCCTCGTAAGAGCAGGAGTATAGGCTACTGCTCAATGCATTGTATCATTGGACATTGGTACTGCACAGTTTAGTCCCTTACCCATATGGGCTGGCTATAAATTATGAAATCATTCAAGATTTATAAGCCTATTATGCCTATATTACAGAGAACATCCTCCTGGGTAGCCTAGTTGCTGGATGTTATAGTCTTGAACTGTATACACTATGAGCACCACACAATAGCCTCACTCATGTGTATTGTGTCATATTTAGGGCTTCAAAGGCTAATTAAATTTGCTTCACACATTCATTTCCAAAGAAATTAGCCCTGCAGGCTATATTTTTTACAAAATGTTAGGCTATAATTTAAATACGCTTTATTTTTGCAAAATAGGAGTACCCCGTAGTAGCATAAAATGAAATATAGTGCACAGCAGCACACTGCACAGTTTTCAGAATTTTAACTTCAGTGATTGAATGTTACTTACTTACTTATTAATAGGGCTTAGGCCTATTATAAGTTAACTTTAATAACATCTTGCAAACCATATGACATGGAAAATTTTGATAGGAAGATGATATAAACTAAAGATTATTATTTAAGTAAATCGAGTGGTGAAAGTAAGATTTATTTCATGATAATCCAGTTTATTGCCATCCATTATTGCAATTTAAAATTATAATATCATGAGGATGGAAAAGATAGGTAGCCTATCTTTTAGAGTGCAGAAACCAGTTTTTTTTTTTTCTACATCATGGCCTATTTTAAAGTGATGGAATCTCAAAAAAAAAGTACAACTTATTTTAACAAAATTTTATTAGAAAAAGAAAATAAAAAGGTGGAAATTACCATATTACCGTATATAAAAGTTTTTAATGTTCAGGTAAATAAACTTTTTTTTAAAGATTGAGATTCCATCACTTTAACATAAAGTTTTAATAGGTTATAAAATTATAATTTAACTGAAAAATATTCGTTTTTTTGGTACCTAAATTAGCTAAACAGATATTTGATCTATTTACTGTGCAATATCAAAAATGGGAGTACTATAAAATTTAATAAAATCTATTTATTTATTTATTTCAGAGATAATCGAGGCGATTATAGAAGAGATCAAGGATCTAGAGATAGAAGAGAGAGAGATCAAGGATCTAGAGATAGAAGAGATCATAGAGATCAAGGATCACGAAGACACGAAAGCAACTATCATCCTTACAGAAGATAAGGACACAACTGTGGTATTGTGACATTATAATAAAGTGTTTTACTTAATTATTGCACTTGTGACTAGCCATAGAGACTAAACTGAACAGAATCATTATCCTTTTAATTTAGTTTAAACTTTAAACTTAGGTGCAGAATTTTTACATTTTTTTTTTTTATTGTGGACTATAAAATTTTGCACAGTGGCTTTCCAAGCAGAATCCAAAGACTCGACGGGCACCAATTTTAACCAGCCAGTAGACATCAACACCAGTCTACTGCAATCCATACTCCTTGGCGGGATGCCTCAAAAAGCCAAAAAGAGTGGATTCTACGATGATGACGATGCCGACACGGGAAATCCTGACCTATATTTTAATTCCCCTCAAGTATTTGGGAAGGAGGTGATGTCACCATCTCCATCTCAGTTATTTGGCTCAAGCATTTATAGTTCAACATCTGCGAGTTCGGGGCTTGGAAATATTGGAAATATAGGCTTACAGCAGTCGGCGAGGTCAGCTATCGGCAACCAGCAGCTCTCGAGAGGTTTTAATAGTTCTGGAATTCCAGGGCATATTACACCTACTAGTAACATAACATTTCCTACATTACCTTCAAGCCTATCTAACCTGTCTCAGCAGGCATCACCAAACAATAATCTCTCCGCTTATGGATTAGGACAAGGTAACAGGGGTTTCCCAGCACAAAGTTTAATATCCGGCAACTTTAGCTCTCCGCTCGCAAACAACTTTTCATCATCGTCGGATGTTCCAACGCTCGATCTGTCAGATTTTCCATCCCTGACGAGTAGAGGAAGGCAGGAAAATAATACAAATTCGTTAACCATGAATTCAATGGCTGGCAGGCCACCTTATGTCGGAATGGTTAAACAGCCTCACAACGAGTCGAACGAATTTCAAATCCACAATGAAGATTTTCCAGCATTGCCCGGATCTCAGGAGCCTAGCAATCCCCAAGGTAGTAATACGAATAATATCATCCCTTCCAGTCAACCAATCAGTTCTTCGCTATCAAATATTCCAAGCACCATGGTGTCTGACCAGTTTGGTATGGTGGGATTGCTAACCTTCATCCGGGCCGCGGAAAATGATCCTAATCTGGTATCACTTGCTCTGGGGAGCGATCTGACGACCTTGGGTTTAAATCTAAATTCGCAAGAGAACCTCTACACTACGTTTGGAGGACCTTTTGCAGAAGTACCTTCTAGGCCGCAGGATATCGACTACCACGTACCAGCCGAGTATTTGATAAATGCCAGCATAAGGGATAAAGTGAGTCTTCAAATGTCTCCAGGGAGGCTAAGTAGGTTTGGAGAGGATTTGCTATTCTACTTCTTTTACACGAGCGTTGGTGATTTGCTTCAACTGGCGGCAGCTTCCGAGCTTCACAACAGGGATTGGAGATTTCACAAGGATGAAAGGGTCTGGATTACCCGAGTGCCTGGGATGCAACCAATCGAGAAAGGAGGAAATTATGAGAGGGGATCATACTATTTCTTTGACGTAACAACGTGGAGGAAAGTAGCCAGGGAATTTCATTTAGATTACGAAAAACTAGCCGAGCGACCTCATGTAAATCAGCATCTTTTACAACCATCTGTCTTATCTTGAGAGCGGATTCTGAAATGTGAATTTGTTAAATATTAAGTGTTAAGTTCAACCTTAATTAAAGTAATAAAGGTGTATAGATTCAAATTTATTTATCACATTGTACTTATTTATTATTTTTAATTTTACTACTTTACTAATTTACTTAGAGCAGCTTAACCAAACCTAGAAAATAGAGCATAATTATAAGTTTTTAACTAAGTTTAATTTGAATTATTTACTAGATTAATCATTTAATGCCCCTCACTTGAAAAGTATTTCACCATTCCGTGGAAGAAATAAAATAACTTAGGGATGTAAGAAAAATAGACAAGATACCTTTTTCCCTCGCAAGGCCGATGAGAAGGAAAATAGAATTTTTTCTTCTTCCACTGACAGGTGAATTCCTTTTCAATTAAGGGCCTCTTACGTAAGTTGCTAGATAGAGTACTTGAGTTATTATTTGGTTAGGGTGGACTAGTGTAGTACAATAAATACCGTATTGTTCCGAATATAAGACGACCTCCCCAACTTTGACTTCGTATTTTTGAAAAAAAAAAATTAAATACCGATATAAGACGACTTCAAAAATTACTATATTTTACTTTAAAATTCACAATATTTATCAATAAATCCAATAATAATTGCATTTTTAGGCTTTCATTCTGACAATTGATGTCACAAATGCGCGCACTAATTATTATAATGTGATTACCGTAACTAGGGCAGTGATATACCGTACCGCAGAAATATATCTGAGAAAAAAAAAATCCTGAATATAAGACAACCCCCCCCTAACTTTTGATTTAGATTTTTTAATAAAAAGGTCGTCTTATATTCGGAACAATACGGTAGTTTAAAATTGCAAGGAGCCTAAAAGTAGGATTAGGTCGAGTAGACTACGTACTGACGTAATATATTATTGACTGGATAGGACGTAACAGGCACAGCACCATTTTAATCGTCCCACAATATTATGGTAAGTTCTTCTGTATTATAATAAAATAAATTGTGCACTTCAATTATATTTATTATTTTATTTTAGTTGATTATTCCTGAGAATTATTTCCCAACTAACTCGTAAGTTAGCTAGATAAGGGATTACAGCAGGACTCCACGGCTATTCCGGCTGAATGAAGTAAGATTTAATAATTAAAAAAAAATCCTAGTCTGTAGAGCATAAATTAAAATTTTATTCTGCTGTAAACGTACGTTCAAGGGGGTTGGATCGTGAATTCGAAGGTATCAAGAAAATTCTGGAATTTTTTTCTAAGAAAAATGAGATTTCAGTTTTAAAAATGAATGATAGGTCACTGAAGAAATTCCGGAGATTAAATAAGTTTTAAAGTTGCGTAAAATATTTGTGTTTTCGGTGCTTCGGTTCCATTGAAACCTATTAAACGTCTGGGCAGGCCAACTCTGTAATTTTTAAAACAGAAATCTCATCAGAAGGGTTTAGTCAATAGGAATTTAGGGATAGCTAGACCTGCACACGATAAAAATGGTCGAGGGGGTGGGAACCAAAAAAGAAAACGATAGCTCTAGTGAGTCGGGGACAAATTGCAACTTTTACTAAATTGGGTAAAAAAAAAAAAGAAATCGCTGACAAAATTATATAAAAATATTTTATTTACAAAATAAATAATAACATAAAAAACAACAATTAATTTAGTAAAAACTCGCTTTTCTTTAAAATAAAATTCTTGCAAAGTAGATAACCTAACGAACACATTTTTAAAAATTTAGGTCTGCAATGAAAACCTACGAGTAACGACATAAGTCGTAGAGCCGATTAACCCTTTTTTTTAAATAAAAAATATCTTCATCTGATCAGTTCATCCGATCGTGTTTTCTGAACCGTAACTCTTGAACGAATATGGACATTGTATATCAAGAAATCCTTCTTTGATAGATCTTTTCGAAAACGTAATACCGGTAATATTATGGGGTCACAGCATGAAATATTTGACAAAAACTCATTCGAACGCGAAATTTCTGTTTTTCTCAAATACCGTATCTTTTTATTTAATGCAGTGACCCCAAAATATTATTATGTTTTCGAAAAGATCTATTCCAATTTTCGTTCAGGAGCTACGGAGAAAACACGGTTGATAAAAAATCGGCATTTTTGATGCGGCCTGGAGTACGGTAGTTTTTTTTTTTTTTTCTTTTACTGTAGTGCTAACTGAACTGACCAAGTACTACGTAAGTTTAAAGCAGGGACCCGAATCGGAATCAGAATCGAAAAAAATCGAAATTATTTATGTATCGGAATCGGAATTTTTTTTTGATTAATCGAAATCGGAATCGAAAAAAAAAAACGAATCAATTCCGATTCCATTAAAAATTATTCAAAATATTATTTTTTCTAATTGTTATTTATGGTATTTATAACATTTTGACACAATTTTGTAATCCCGAAAATCCCGGGATTTAAGTGCTCTTAATCCCGGTATTTTTGGGACCGAAAATGGTCCGGGATCCCGGGATTGCATTCCCTATTCTCAAGTGAACAAGCTATAATATTCTGCAGGAATTTTTATGGAATCGGAATCGGAATCGAAAACGAAATTCGATTCAATTCCAGAATCGGAATCGAAAATGCAATCGATTCGGGTCCCTGGTTATAGGTGACCAATTATATGGCCCTCAAAATTTTGGGATTTGAACCCGTTTATAAGCTTCAAATTCATCATCATAAAGACATTTATCTTTATCAGGGTTGACCCTCAAACCTTCGCGCAGCTGCTCCCCTTATAAGACTGTGGACAAAATATATAGACACAGCTCTGCAAAATTCATCACCATCTAAGTTCTATGCTGTCGACGTATGAAAGCGCGTGGAGAACAGTGAAAAATGGTTTGTGAAAATGGATGGAACAACTAATGAGACCTGTCAGGTAGAATAGTGGCCATTTTTCCTCCAAGTCCGAATAAGATCGATCTGCTGTACCTCGTATATTTATTTACTTTTTTATTCCAACCCTTTTAACCCTTTTATCGTTAATGATACGAATTTTTATCGTATAAAATAATGGATTATAAACATCATATCATCATCATCGCCATTAGCCTTTTCCCGGTGAGCTAGGGGTCGGCATTTTTAAAGTAGTTAGCATTTAATCAGGACCGCGGCTTGCAAGGCCTGACGTCCGGAGAGGGACAATTTTGCCAGCTCAAGGCTGGGGTCTTTAACGTGCAAACAAATTCACACGAGTGCGCGGGTATGACCAGAGCCCTTCTCTTTCCGTTGTACATACCAGGGGCAATGCCATTATGCCATAGGACTCGGAAAAATTTCTCACTCGATCAGTCGGGGCTCGAAACCGGTTCCTTGGAATCCGAAGCGGGTGCACTAACCACTTCGCCACTCGGCCCCCTCAAAATCTGAAATCAGATACAGATGACGGAGCAAATAATTATTATACAGTAGTTCTCAGAAATTTCTCATGCTGCTTATAGGATCATTTCAATAATCTCATCAAGAGGGATATCCAAATTTATAATAACTTACGTATAAATAAGATTATTGTATGGATAACATAAATCATTTTTGTATAGCTACCAAAGATAATAATCTTTGATAGCTACTATCAGGATAAATTACAGTATAACTTATATACTGGAATTACCCATATTATGAGTAATTCCAGTAGCCGTTTAAATAAAAAAAAATCCTGGCATTCAGCATATCCCTTGGAAAACATGTTCAAAAACACATCTGGGATATTGTTATTGAAACAAACTGCTCTCTTGGGCTTGGGGTTTGTTGTACATGATATAAATTCTAATGCTGATGACCATTCAAATAAGAAGATCCTTTACCTGGCTTTACATTTCATTCTTTTGGGATATGTTACTGCAAACAGTGTGAAGCTCTGTTTAGCTTGAAGTTTGCACCATGATATTGCCGTGTAATTGTCACCCAAGAAACCAAGATTGGACAGCAGAGATTATCGTTCAAAGAAAGGATTCATGACATAACTATGGGGAAGAAAAGAAGTATAAAATGGCAGCAATACTGTATTAAATTTCGCGAGGATTTTAAAAATATTACCTGTATTATTATACCCCTTTTCTTATCTGGGCACACATGGGGAGCGGATAAGTACACTGCTGAGCCTGACATGTCAACTCCTCCCTTTCTGGAAAAGGAATTCGGTAGTTGCATTGTTGAAACCTAATTGTCCTTTTGTGTACTTTACAATCTTGGTAAGTCTATCTTTCATAGAAGATATCTGTAACAAGAAAGGATGAAAAAGATTAGTGGACACGTGCTATACCACTGTGTTTTTCAGGATGATTGGAACCCCTCTGGATTGGAACTACTGGACAGGGAATTTTACAACAGGTATCAAGGCAGCAATAACTATAATGCTTATTGTATGTAAAGAATTTTTGGTTCATAATAACATCATAATAACATCAAATTTTGCATTATGCCAGTCTGACAGAAAACCTTGAAACCAGACATTTTGTCCTTTTTTAAATGTCGTTATTAAAATACCTTCTATAAAACCAAAGCTGTCAAAACCCTTATGACGCTGACATAGAGTATACCGTATCTTTTTTATTTATCTATATAATAGGCTATGTAAAAATAATAGACCTTTTCAAAATAAGTCTGTCTCTTGATCTGCTCTTGATACAACGTCAACACGAGTACACGACTACATTCTTTTCAGGGCCAGATATACAAATGTGTGCCCTGGGCAAACATTTATGGGGGCCAGGCCCCAGCCCCAGTTTTGTGGTAAAAAAAACAACTGCATGTAGTTGGGGCTTGGGGAAAGGGCAAATTTTTCAGAAAAAATCTTACCGCCGATCGAAGGCTGAAACATTTTTACAGCATTTTTTTTTTGGGGGGGGGGGGGTGGGGGATTGGATTTCTAGCGAAGATATTCAGTTTTCTGGGGGCCCCTTACGGTGGGGGGGAGGGGGGCCTGACAGCTTCCATCTGTGCAACACTGTAATGAAACTGGGCACACTATAATACAGCAGGCGCTGCTGCGTGCGGTTTCCATAGACAAACACCAACCCGCACCAACCTTACCAATATACCTCTTGAGTGCCAGTGTGCCCAGAACAAAGTATAGCCTATACCCCAATAATAAAGACACTACTTACGTTAGTGTTTTCTTCTCTATAGTATTGTAATAATACCTAAGTAAAGTTACACTAACCGAAGTTATAGGCATCGGTTGGTCGATGGTTATCATCACCATTATAGCCTTTTCCCGGTGAGGGGTCGGCATTTTAAGTAGTTAGCATTTAATCAGGACCGGCTTGCAAGGTCTGACGTCCGGAGAGGG
>JAQGBM010000871.1:0-12011 GCA_034698405.1 Symphylella vulgaris | reverse complement strand
ATGGTGCTGTACAATTTAATTTACAGGGCAAAATTAATTTTGTCAATGTATTTTGTGCACGTTTAATTCAAACTGACGTATAGACCTATTTAGTATTAATATTCAGCATCTATTGATGCATTTCTCATTTAGTTTGTTCATTAAAAAATTATAGCCTATACAAACAGTGCCATATAACTTAGCTATAGGGGGAGGGCTATAGGGGATTTAGCCCACCCTGCCCTCAAGTAAGCCCCCTATGCCCTTTAGGTTGGTATAACTTAGATTATGCTGACAACAGTGACCAGTTGCGGATTTATAAAGGGGGGGCGAAGAGGGTCGGCCTCTCCCCCTAAAGCAAAATAAAGTTACCTATTTTTACCGATGTAGTTACAAAAACACCTTAAAATGCACCGTCCAAATTTCTAAAGCTGACTTAATTTTTACAAAAATGTCGGGGGTTTTCACCCCCGAACAGGAAAATGTGAATACATTCTTAACAGAAGTATAATATTTACTTGAATCCGGAAAAATGTTCGCCTTCGGCGGCTAGGAGACTTTCTCTACCCCACCCCCCCCCCCCACCCCTCAAAAAAAAAAAAGGATCCGCCACTGACAGTGACACGTCAATGGTGTCTCAAACAAAGATTACTTTCTCTATGGTCTCCAAAAAAATTTTTTGCATAAATTTTCCGGAGTGTACCCCCCCGAACCCCCATTTAAAATTATATTGAAGTCCTAATTCCTATTTTTGTGATATTATATAAAAAAATGAATACCAAAGATCCGTATAAATTATAGGATTTTTAAAGATATTTTTTAGTGTGGTGGGGGAGTGGGCGACTCTTTTATAACGTATCCCCTCCTACCCTTAAGCCTATAGCTAGGCCACTGCCTACAAACAGTTATACCGTATAATATTATGTGACCTCCTGAGAGATCCTTGAATGGGAAGGTTTGGTCGTGGAATAATAGGTCATCCATCCAATAACTGAACTGAACACCTAACGGAGTTTGTCGATTCCATCGTGTCATCATGAGATGACCAGGAAATCTCATGCCAATGCCGCCGGCATTTTTATATGGTATAGGGCTTAGGCCATACATTACTTTTTAAAAAAAGTTTTTTGATCACATAGGCCTATAAGCGACCGATTATTACATTAACTGTCCAATTGCCTTTCAACATTATACTTTTTATTCTACCGATCTTGTCGACCGCAAACTTTTGTGCTGGTGAATGAAATGTCGATAGGGAGCAGTTAATCTTTTACTCGTATAATGGCCAAGACTGTCTATGCCCTGTCACTGTCATTTCTGTTACTACTGCTGCTGCAGCGGTAGACTATAGGCTATTAGATAATATATAGGCCTATAGCTGCTCGAGTATAATATCTAACTGCAGGTTCGAATTATAGATTCTTATATACCCGTTATTTATTAATACAGAGTAATTAGGAAAATGCATAATATGCATTATGCAGTATATCCCATGCAGCATGTCCACTGTCCATCAAATACGGTAAGTCTATATAATAATTATAAATTATGTATATTACAATACGCAGTATAATATGAAATTTTATATATTAATATTTTGTTTTACGGTGTATTATTTTTGAATTGAATTATATGAACAAAATATCTTTTATTTCAATAGATGGGTTAGATGGATCGACCATCGCACCCTTTTTTAATTTTTGTTATATATATAGAACTTTCATTTTATAACCTTAGTTATAATTATTAGTTCCTATATATTCCGAACCAAGTCTTTATGTATTCATTGTTTCGGTTGCTACAATTACTTTCAAAAGAATGAGTTAGCGAAATGATTAATTAATGCACCTGTATATAAAATTAATGATGACAGTGATTACTGTTACACGCGTATACGAACAGGGGTGCTGATGTCTTGAACTGTACAGCAGCGAGGGCAGACAAACGAACGTGTATAATATCATAATACATTAAACCGCTAATTTAAATTATTACATAAAAATGCAAATATATACTCCGTATTATGGGAAAAAAAAAAAAAAATAATAACATACATACAATAAGAGAAACGATTCCCAGTATAATTCAAAGACACGGAAATTATAAATTTAAAATATTATCGCATAGAGCGGGGCTAATGAAGGTTGTTAAGTCAGTATACAAACTTTATGACAACAGTACAATAGAGATTTCTCCGCCCCCATTGTAGGAAAAACTACATGAGAAATATCACACCCCTTCAGTATCCGTAACACACAATTACGCCGCAGCCATTATTAACTGGTGAACGCGACTAAAGGTGCCTAATGACAGGGTCTCGTATTCTGAATGAAAATGACAGTGTCACGAATGTTACATTCAATGTTAATTTACGCCTCAATAGCAGATGGCTCATGCCAGATGCTATAATTTTAGAGAATTTCTGTCTTCTCTCCAAATATATTTTAAAACTTATAAGCTAAAATTAAGATTAAGTACATATTATTAAGTACCAAATGTACACATAATTTTGTAAGAATTTAGCACTTTGTGCTTCCTTAAAATTAAAGCTGCAATCTTACCTTAGTGTTACAGAGATGGTATCTCTTGTATGTACCTATGCAATGACCAATTGTATTTGATGGAGCCACTGTGGAATTAATCTTCGATCTTGATCTCCTATATGGAAAAAAAAAACGTGTATAAGAAAAATTGCTAATACTTTATAATTATAGCCTGTATCACAATAATTAACATTTCCTCCGGTGTTGGATTACACTAATGCAGATACAACTGCAAATGATACAGAATATAGTGAAAGGAAACCAATATCCAATGAAAATTAGCTTCAATTTTAATAATATTAATGCAGTAGGCTATTGAATTATCGTATTATATCTTTCTACACATATTATACATTTGCATATTTATTGCATTAGGCCAAGAAGATCAGATAATACAGTTATCTTCTGCATAAAACATTCCAGCAAATCACAAAATCTAACATGATTTATAAGAGAAGCATGGAAGTTAATAATTTATCGACTGCAAAAGAGTTTTCTGCAGCTGCAGGAACTGAGAATTATATATTGTAGTATGAATTGTTCCTATCGGTGCAATTCCCTGTATGGTACATCTCTACACACGACACGTTAATGGTGCCTTGCGGGAGTGCTTTGTCTCCTGCACTTCCCTAATCGAATAAATTGTTCCTCTGGATCCTTTCTTTTTTGTACGAATATATCGGTGAATTACCTGAGACGGTTATAATCTGACTTATTCAGCTCTTGTAATATATTATTGCAGACATATTGGAGAAAAAGGTCAGAGCATTTGTCTCCTGACAACACGTAAATTCAATCAATGGAACTTGGTATATATACGTTCCTCTTTTTTTTTATCCTTTTCTTTGGGATGTTGCAGACTTTCCCTCATTGATGATGATCATTTGGTTCTTTTATATATGTTTCGACGATTACGAACTTACGCGAGAAATAAAGCAATAAGTTTAATAGCCTTGGGAATTTCCACTTTTTTTTATTTTGAAAAAACGGAACTTTCTTCGAAGCATCAATCATGGTAGCTTAATTTACAACAGTCTGTATATGAAGCCACTTTCGCTATATGGTTCCGTATTATAGTATATACACAATACAGTATATTATTGAGTCAAAGGAATGTTGTTGTTTCTTATTATATATACTTTTTTTCTGTAATGTTTTTAAAACGAAAAGCAATGAAATAAGTTAGCCTATAACAAAGCATTAGCAGCTAACAAAGTAATTTGTTGTCATTTTTATACTGCAGAAGTGTTGATACTCGATCATATTAGTTGTAAAATGTCAACAATGGTCAATCTAGGACAGGTCAATTCCATCCATCCACGTTAGGTATTCCACTTGTCCATCCAGAATGTCGCATGAGAGCTTATAGACAAGTCCTTTTGCCAAAGCCGCGGGGAAAGAGAAGGGTAGGACAACCGAGAACGAAGTGGGTGGACAACATTCAAGCTCTGATCGGCGAAGAACGCCTTGGAATTCCCCCTGAAGATCTGATTCCGGAGGCGGAAGAACGTGACCCTTGGAAGACCCTCCTGGGGCTGCTGCTCCCGCGACCCGAAAGGAATAAGCGGGTTTTAAAACAGATGGATGGAGCTATACCCTCGCTCATGTGAGGTTTCTCTGCTGAATCAGATCAGAAGGCCATGCACTAATTTAGAGTTGACAATACTCTTGTTCTAAATTACTTTGCAAAATATAACGTATTATTTGGCTCTGTTTGATAAAGAATCAATTTCGGCATACCATATTTTATAGGCATTACAGTTCACCATCATAAAATAAGGAAACATAGGAGAGCATCTTTAGAAGAAACAATCTCTTAAAATATTTATAACTAACATAACTTAGTAGCTCTGCATCAGTATTGATTAGAGCCATATAAAAAAATCCAATACATTTAGCTTCCAATACTAACCAACCATACATAGCAGCAACGTTTATGAGATACTAAATGTTTTCCCATCCTTTGTAATGTTTTACTTATACGAGCAATTCAATTCGAATCTTTCCCATCTTCGCTTGGCCGAGAAAAAAAAATGCAATTCAGATAAAAGGCTAAAACATCAGTTTGTATAATAATTTCTTCCTTTATTTTTCCGAGTTGGGACAAGAGACTAAACAGCCAAGTCGTGTCAAACAGATGACGCATCATAACATTTTCGCACCCTAATACATAACCGCAATCCCAGAAATATAAGATGTCTTCTAGATTTAACAGTAATGTGTATTGAGTGTTGGTATATCGGTTCTATTTCAAACATCATTGCATCCTGTTGCAGTCAAGAAAAACGTTCGTTCACATAACAATATCCATATAATATGATGGTCATATATTTTGTACCAACTGGGTGTCGATGTTATTTTCGTCAAGTGCTAGTTTAATATTTATGTTATCTTCAATATTTTTTCGTTATAAGTTATAGATTGCTACTCTTTATAACATTAAATTTTATGAGGTGTGATAGCTCGTTATACGAGCTATAAATATATCCTCATCATATAAACACTTAAACATATCCGATATTATACCATATAAGATATTGAAGGATTAAGTATAGCCTATATAAGTTTATTTTATCAACCGAAACCCGTGGTGTTATAGAGAGTAAAACTCGTTCAGAAGCAATCAGGAAAGCCCATCACGAATCTAGGTCCACCACTCCCGGGGTTTATCATATTTTTTTTAACTCTAGGCCTAAGTATAAACTCAGTTTAGATATAAAAATATTCCAATGTTTACTAAGAAGTGTTGGTCTATTGAAGGCCTAAATATGCTATACAGCCTATTCCGTACACTGAACTTTATATAGGCCTACACTACCTCGTATTATATACAAAAGATATTATAATGCTGCACTGCAGAATCGATTCAATATTCTCCAGCTTATATCCGTACAAAGTTTAAATCAAACATTTTGTAAAAAGCTTGTAAGAGGTTTATAAGAAATATGTTATTGACAGGACTCTAAGGACTATCGAGATTTGCAGAAATGTTTTTGAATTTTCTTTCCAAACACATGCAGTAGATGGAGCAATTGCTCCATCTACTAAGATGAAAAAATACAGGTTATAGAATAAGATGGCAATGCTTGGATTGCTGAGGAATGAAAAACAGGGTCTTGAGTGAAAAGGAATAAACGAAACAAGTTAATTAACAAAAGAACTTAAAATTGTTTTTGTCTCATCTGTAATCCAGTGCAGATTACAATTAACATTTACTGTACAGGTTTATAAGGAAACTTTCATTTTATTGTCATTTTATTCATTATTTTTCTTCCATTTTCATTATCCTTTAGCCACCAACTTTCTATAGCAACAAAGAAACGTGTATAAACATCCCAAATACACAAGAGGACTCTAAACTAATCTTACAGACGTCTAGACAAATAAACAAAACTTATCCACAACTTAAGTAATAAAAATTCATTCATTATATTATGGATTACTTTCTAAATTAAATTTCCTCATGCCATTTATATAACGGATTTACACCGAGTGCTGAGAAGATTATTTCATTAAACTTTCCTTGACTCTCAACTTCCGGAAATGAATGGTTACTCCGAATGGTGCAGTGTTGGTGTGACTCATTATCCTAGGGTTGTGCAAAAATAATGAAGTCTTCCTGATACGAAACAACGAGCAATGCCGGGCTTCTTTCATCGGAGTATTCACAAGGGTATTATAGCGTAATGCCCACTCACTCTTCAAACTTTATAAACAAAACAACCATTTCTTTTATTTTGGTTGCTCTCAGTTATTGGCCTAACTGTTATCAGTAAAGTACGTTTGTATGTAGCATAATATATTTTCCATGCATATAGAATTCTTCCTGTACTGCTTCGAAATGTCAATAGTGTAATTTGTAATAAAGATTAAAGAGTAAACAATAATCGTATATATACAGAAACACATTAATTATAAACACTATAGACTTATAGCACATTTACAGACCAAATAACTTATTAGCTTCTTTTCAAATGAGTTGAATGAAGTTCACATTATTTTGTATATTAATATTCAATTTGGGAATTTGTTAAATTTCCAGTACAGTACAGGGAAAGGTCGTCTGACAGAAGTTGGCTGAATCCTCCAGTTTTATAATAAGTTAAGTTACGGTACTTTAGCTTTGAAAAATAGTGCTTCAGTTGAATTGCCATGGAATTACTGTACAATAATAATTATAGCCTATTACTTAAAATTTTAAGGTAAGTTTATTAAGGCAAAATAATTACTGTAAAAAACATCAGTTACGAGTACTCTCCCTGCAGTACCACTGCCCTATATTTAAGGGGGAGAAAATTGCTTAACCTAAAGATAAAAGATCAGACTATAATTGCCAGATAATTACCTTAACGGGAGCAGAAACAAAAACCCTTTCAGTCGAATGGAGATTTGCAAAAAAAAAAGAAGAATGGGAAATAAAGATCGACTGGTGAAATATTTATTAGCAGGAAACAACAAATTCTTCTGTATTCTGGTCTGCTGGGAAGAAAAATGCAAAACGGGGAAAGAATAAATTACACTTCGTGTATTTGAACTTCTGTTATATGTACCGTAAACAGAGACAGATGATCAGTAGTTCGAATGGGAGATCTGGATGAAAGATTATTTGCTTTGCCTTTAAAAATAATCTTCACTTCAAACAATGTAAGGCTCTTTTTTCAATCCAGAATTACCGTACTATATTTACAGAATGATTATTGAACATTATATAACCTATATAAGAATTATTCTGTGAGTAAAATTCCCCTTTTCGGATGAGCTGAGTTTATCCCGACGTTCCTCTGATGTGTATATTTCCTTGTCCTCTATCCAAGAACCCTTATGTCAGGGGTGATGTCAGGGTGACGTCTCCTGTCCACATATAAGTTATTGATTTCATTCATCAAGTCATGTGATCTTCGGTGACGCTGGGCTGAACACTGAGCTTTACACTAGGCCTATACCTTATACACTATAGTCTATACCAGAGGCTTACACCATATAATTGTCAATTTAAGTAAAAGAATTCAATAGAAATTGATTGAATTGAAGCACTATTACTCACCTTTTTCTTCTAGGAACTTTTATGCAAGAGCGTGTTTGCGAAGAAATTCCACCTCCACACGATCTGGAACATTCTGTCCAAGAACTCCAGCTCCCCCATGCCCAGGATAACGTTTTTCGTAATTCCAACGTCGTAAGTTTCTGTAACTTATCCCGCGACCTAGTGTACACGTTTGGAGATTTTGTGGATTTAACTGTTTCTGATGGTACCTGGAAATAAAAAGCAAAATTATTAAACTTTAATTAATCTTAATCTGATTTGCTGCATATTACAGTAGGTACCAAATTTTCACATCAACATAATTTAAGGAATTTTAGTTGGAGAATTTACAAGACTTGAGATAATGCGTTTAAGTACCAAAATTTATAATGCACATGAATTCCAGCTGATTAGTAATTAGACAACCCTTCCAAGTTGAAGAGTAGGTACTTAGGTAAAAATCAATACTTGATGCTATCTTCTTCTTAGAGTTAAGACCATAAAAATGCAAATAAGAATATATTCTGAAGGAAAGAAGCTAGGCATTATTCTGTATTAGTAAACCAATTCGTATTCCTAATTATCCTTAAACTGTGTAAGTCCCTCTACTGAGTATATTGGTGTATATTATTCTGGCTAGGCTTCTGTGTTAAAAATATATCAATATCTTTCTTTAAAAAATAGCTTTCAGCAATATAATATGAAAGACAATGTGATCATTAAAACAGTTCGCATGAGGAGATGAAACTATTATAGAGAGAACTTTTTTCAATGAAGAATGGTCTTTGAAAATAGGTTTATAGATTCAGTATCGTTAAAACGAAGTCAACATCACTAATGTAATCAGCATCTGTAGATTAGATGATTATATGCTTAAAGTGGTTGGAAGAGTCTTTCTTTCTTTACACGAAATCTAATTAAATGGAAAAGTTGCAACAGCATTATAGTGTTGGCATTAAAAATACAGTTAGTTCAATGAGATGCGATTACAGGGCGTAAAGAATCGATTTAAAATTTGGCTAATCATCAAGAATAAAAATTAAGTTGCACTTGCATGGATGATAATTATTATTTGGATGGAGATTTATCAGAGATAATATACGATTACGATAATAACCAGATTGCTGAACAATCTGCAATTAAATATTAAATAAGTTAGCATAATATTCATGGAGTAGGCATGGAGTAATGGCAGAAAAAGTTATCGATTTTGCAATTGATCGATATTGTAAATTATCGATAATTGCAAACGAAATAATTTGTGTTTAAATTTAAATCAAGAAAACAATAAAATCCAGATATTTATATTTTACGTAAATTTGGAATTTCTTTATTGTTGATCATGTTTATAAATACTAAAAAAAAAAACAAAAACAAAATTCCCAATAGGATAAGGAAGACACCTCAATACAAAACAAAATTATCAAATTTCTATGGGTTAATTACTTAATTTTAGAAAAAAATAATGCTATGCTGTCTTGTATCGTATATTTTCTTAAACATTCATGCCTTCAAATATTTTGTTTCAATTTTTTATTTCAAACTAAAAGTTTAAGTCTGTTATTTTTTCTTTCTTTTTAACCTTTTTATTGCAAAATCTGCATTTTATAACTCTAAAACACTTCCCTTGATTCGTACTGAGTATAAAAGATAATACTGTACCAGTATTATACTAAATCAAAATTCGTTTAAAATGCAAATTTTATTAATTCAGATAATCGAAAATCCATTTAAAAGATGCCTGGATAGAGAGGTTCGCTGATCGCAAATTTAAAGTCAATCTTATTAAAATCGTATCCCTCTTAATTAGTTGTGCTCATTGAATCCCCTTGTGAAAATCCACTGTTCTAAAAATAATAATACTTATAATGTTATATGTTATAAATTGTTATAACTTATATTTTTTTTTTTAATTCAATCCCCTTATTATAGGCCTATATAGCCAAGTCTATAGCCAACCCTGTATTCGGTGTAATACTGAATTCTTTATGATACGAGTTACTAGCCTATATATTGTTCGTTAGAGATTATTATATTTCACTAAATTATAGCCTAATACACTCATACAATAAAAAACAATAATTTAAAAGTTTAGCTTCAATACAAGAATGGTTCTGAAACTGACACATATTAAATATGTGTATTTTTAAACAAAAGTAAAATGGCCAAATGCACCAGACCTTGTCTAACAGTTTACCTATATATCGAGGGTATTCTGTAATATGTATACAGAATAACAGGATAGAGAGAAGATTGAGATAAAATAGCTTCGTAACAAAAGCCCGGCATAAGGTTATAGAGATACAGATGCGCACAATGTCTATATGTGATCAGATCAGGAGGGGTAGCTGATAACCCATTTCACGTCTAGTTGAATTGCATCCTTCATTGAAATATGAAGCCAAAGATATCATAAATAGTTCAATATACTTACACATCCTTTTCTTTAACATGAATGGGATCGAGAGAGAACCGTTTTTTCCCTTTATGCTTTCCCAAATTTAATGCTTCCGGAATAGCATTAATGATACGGCATTAACGATATGGTCCCAACTTGACCCATGGGTTTCTCTCAAGTAACTGATGGTTTTAATCAGCCACCCAAGACGAAAATGCCTATATTTATTAACGTTTAACAGATTTATTATAAATGTAGGCAATTATGTCTTTTATCATTGAATGGGATCGTCTAGACTGGATGTAGACGACCTTTTAAAAATTAATGCTTTATTAAATAATTTTTATATAGGCCTATATTTTTTATATAAAATATTGGATATACTCGTAATGTACTCTGATAAATAAAATTTTTTTACTTATTTTTAAATTTAAGTTTAGGTGTGTGAGGTGGTTTACTGCAGGTTTAGTTCGATATTTCGATGTTTTCTAGTTTTCTGGTTAACAAGTATGAAAATCTGAAAAACAAGTACGGAGTATCAATTATTGTAGAGGAGAGTGAAACGCAACTTTTAAGCCCATACCGTATTTATTTATGTAAGACGTATAGAAATTAAGTTAATGTGTACATGATATTTGATACTTGTTTTTCCGATTTTCATACTTGTTAGCCAGAAAACTAGAAAACATCGAAATATCGAACAAAACCTGCAGTAAACCACATTAAATGATCTGTGGATTTGATTTGTTTAAACTTTAAAGTTTTTGTTTTTTCATTTTTAATGTGTTCTGTACCATGGGGTTTGAATGATGGTTGTTCTGTTAACTGAGATCCGGCAATTTTTCCAAAATACTAATTCCAAAACTTGCATTAACATTTTATATAACACACTAGCCTATAATAAAGTTAAGAATCATTTCGAATTCCCCATCAACAAAAACAATCTAATGGTTACTGAAGTGAGAGCTTATTATAACTGTTGAACTTTTGGTAAACTCTTGTATATACAAAGTATACTGCATGGGTAGGATGTACGTACGAGTATAACTTCTGTAATGGCCATCAATGATACACATGCCATTGTCACGGACGAATGGTCCGAACTGCTGAGTAAGACGATCGACGTTATACTACAGTATTACAGACCAAAGCATATTATATAGGCTAGGGCTATAAGCATTATACAACTAAACTTTATATCGATCGATCTGATGTATACCTAACAGGTTAGTTTCCTCTTTTTCACAAAATACAATCGCAAAAAAGAAATCAACTTCTGCTCAATGTGCTTCACTTTCGTATAGGCCTAGTACGTTTGTACAACTGTACCGGTACTGTAGATAAAAATATAATTGTCTGTGTAATTTAATTTTGTTTGTATTGACAGTGGCGTGTAGGCTGAAAATCCTAAACGATGGCGGGGGAGTTCAAAATGGGTTCTGGGGTAAGTTAATATTTAAAATTTTTATAAAGGTATTATATTTTTAACAGTTTAATCTTCATTCTTCATATTTCAATAATCAAATAATTTCCTGGTAGGGACTAGATATGGCTTAATTTATATGTTCTAGAAGTCTATAATCTCCCTCTTTCCTTTTTTTTTTACTAGATATTGTTTGTTTACTAGAATATAACTTTGCAGGGAAGACTGATAACATTTCAACAGATTACCAGAAAACATTGAAAAATACCCCTCTGTGAAAAAAAGGGGAAAATTTGAAAAATTTCAATGCGAAACAATACAAAATGTTACCAGAAAACATTGAAAAATACCCTTCTGTGAACAACAACAAAATTGGGGAAAATGTGAAAAATTTCAATGTTCCGTCTTCCTTTATGAAAAATTTGGTACCTTGTGTTCGGTTCATGCGTGGACACTGGATAATATCAAAAAAAATTACAAAATTTTGATTTTGAATTTTAAAGCAGCTTTCTCTAACGAGGGAAGTACTCGAGGAACCCACCGAATTAGTTGAAATTTTAGGATTGTATACTGATGTGTATCAATGCCTCTATCTCACTTTTTGTGAATGGGCCCCTGGTTTTGAAAAATTTGGGAAAATCATTT
>JAQGBM010000870.1:0-12015 GCA_034698405.1 Symphylella vulgaris | reverse complement strand
ATTTTTTCTCGGGGGTTTATTTCCGGATACCGTCCAATAGACCCCAGGTAGCGGGATGAAGGTTAATGAATTGGGAAATTTCTTGGCAAGCTAATTTGGTAATTCCTCTCTTTCCATCTTGCATACCTAATGTTTCGGAAACTTTTGGCTTTGCCGGAGACTGATTAGGGTTTTTATCCTGGAAAAGAACGGAAACTGTGTCATGAGTCCCCCCAATACCACTAACAGTGGCTTCTTCGTGGTCGAAATTGTCAAATGCACCAACTGTAAAACCTTCTGGCGTAAAGTGACTAGGCATGGGAACTTTATCTTTACTGCTATGTATAGCAAATTTGGCCAAGTTAGCCTGATGTTTCAGTACTTCCTCGTAACTAATTGACACACCCAAGCGGTTTAAACTTCTAATCAATGTACTACTCTTTGATAAGTCGTGTACGGTTTGACCAATCATTACATGGAGGGGAGTTTTTTTGCGACCATTGAACATTATAAAAAACATAATCTGGAATAGAGAGAGCATTTTCCTTCTCTTTGCTTCAGTAACCGAGGTGGACTGTTTCGTTTGTTCATCTTCATCGTATTCTTCGTCATCACTGGAATCACAAAACTCCTTTTCCATGTCCTCTTTCTTAAATTTGAAAAGATGAGAGAAGAAGTCAAGTACTGTATCAGGAATTTCGATATTGTTCCAAGAATTTTCCAAATCTTGGACGTCGCAGAACCTATCATTCAAGTCAAAATCGTATTTTTCGAAAGCCTTTCGTAAAACATCTGCACAATCTTTAATAGAACTTGATGAGCGAACACTTTCGGCCATATCCTCAACCGATACTGCAGTATCCAAAATTACCATTGCCGATTTGTTTACCTCTTCTGGAATAGTAAATTTGACGGTTGTACCAAATTTCTTTTCAAGACCCAATCGAATATCTCTGTTTGTGAAAGAAAAATCATCCCCAGTTTCCAACAACTCATTCGCTCTCTGACATATATCGCTAACTGCAAAACCTCTGCCCTGTTTCAGAAAGGTGTCTGTTTGTTCCAGAACTGCACTGAGCAAGCTTTCCTTCTTTGACACTGTGTGAGATGACTTGCTTTCTACATCTGATCGTTCATACTTTAAAATGTAATTATTAATACAGGTCTTGTGGCAGAATATGTCTGCAGCAAAAACAGAAGATTCATCTTGGAGGTCACTCGTTCTCGTATATACATCGTCTTTGAAAAACGATGTAGCCTTCAGAAACTTTGAGGCTCTGTCTCTTTCAGATATTCTAAATTTGTCGTATATGCCAGCATGTTTCTTGTTGTTACAGATGACACAGGTAGCATTATAATATGACTGGGCTGTACTTTGATTGGGAACATCGCGAACAGAAATATTGTGTGATCGCAGTGATCTAGTCTGTGCTGCGAATTTAAATTGGTCGCTTTTTTCGTCTTTAGTGACGAGTACAGACTCGGATTTTAACTTTTGAATGCGATCTGTTGACTTTTTGTGAGTGTAAGATTTGTAGCATTCATTATCCATGTGATAGACTAAAGATTCTTTTTCTTCATTAGACAATGTTCGAATCCTGTCAAATATTTCGTCTTCCTTCATTTCTGAAGCTTTCATTATCTTCTCCCTCCCCTTTTCGGAACCAGTTACTACATTTATTTTATCTTTTTGGCATAAAATACACTTTTTATAATCAATCTCAACTTTACGTTTCTTTAACGGAATGCCTATACTTTCCATTTTTCATGAAACATGCAACAAAATTATAGGCTACAATAAAATTATTAAACTTATACCTAACTTTACACGACTAAACGTGTATAAAACACGTGACTAAATAACATTACATAACTTATTATGCTTTTACATATCTAATTATCTATACTATTGCATTTTAAATATTATAAAATTACTTTTTTTATTTTAAAAATTATAGAAATACATGCAGTTTTCAATGCATAGCAACCAAACCGATCGAGTTCCAAATCAAAACTACTATTCTAAAAAAAAACACGTACGCACGTGTAGGCCGACATAAAATTAGCCACGTGAAAAACAAATAATAATTAAATCTATCGCACTAAACGTAAAACAAATACAGCATGAAAATTAATAATATTTGAGTGATAAAATTATTCTTCATATGGGGTTACTAATTCATCCATATCTCGCTAAGTATTTATTCAATTTTTAAAAAGAAAACATATTTGAAATTGTCTTGCATAGCTCTCAAATTTGTATTTACATCGGCCACTCTGAAAACCGGTTCGTTTTGAAGATATTTAGCAAAACGTGTCGCGAAATCGAAGGATTTTCAGTGTTCGAGAACTTTCGTCGCTAATAATTTGAAAATGGCTTGTTCTATGGAAATTTATGTTCTTTAATGATATTTTGCTAGATTTCTAAGAAATCGTTTAGATCAAACCGCATAAAATTCGGTCCAGTAGTTACCGAGATATTTGATTTTTTGTGTATATGGCCGATGGCCAACTTTGAAGGCCATCTTGGCCATAATTGCCGGCCTTTGGGATGGCCACCCTGACTTTTCATGACCTTCCCTAAGGTACCTTTCAGAAAATGCAAGGTGACTTAGGGTACATATGTTTGCACACGGAAGTATTGCCAGACACTGTACTAGTAAGGACATTCAGGCTATGAAGTATGATTGGCAATCGTTTTAAAGCAATGGCCGGTAACTCCTTAAATGTATCGGATCAAGTTAGTAATCATAAAAACCTCAATACGAGACAGAAGAAAAACAAAACCGTGTTTACAAAAACTTTAAAGGGCCTTAAAAGGCTGAAGAGATTTGATGAATGTGACAATGGCGGTCTTTGTAAAGAGAGCATCAGTAGACTAGACAGTGGCAAGATAGTTCTTTTTGATATCCTTGACCACAACAACTTGCATCTGTTTAATATTTTGATCATTTCCTGGCTTCTTTTTATTACAGAATGTTTCTTATCTTCTAAAAAGATGACAAAGAGGCTGCCGGAAGTTAAGCTCTTGCTAGCTTGATCTGCAAGAATTAAATTGTTTGATGATATAGACCTACCACAGTGTAGTACACACAGTGTAGTAGGGTCTACTATTTTTAACTATACATTAATAAAATATAGAGTACGGTACAAGGGCAGCCTTGAGCCGGCAGCAAAGCTGCATGATCAGGTCAAAAACAGTCTGAACTCTGAACAGACAGTTGTCCCGACAGTTTTCTTTGCAAATTTGCAGCTCATCTCATACCGGTACCGGTATGGAGTCATATCCATTAGTCAGAGAATAATAAATCAATACATATAATCGTAGATGTAACTCCGTCCCTCCGTCCTTCACAAAGTGCGCTGGAGCTCGAGAGCACGAGCATAAATACAAAATAATAATTTTGCTCGCGCTATGCAAGACAATCTCAAAACTGTCTTGCTGTTCTATAATGTGTGCTGAGGCTGGAGAAGGGCTATGGGAGAAAGGGCACTTGGGGAAACTGGAAAGGGAGTCATTGGGGTAATAGACTAAAATCGTATGGGTGTTGCAGGGCCAGGGGCATGGGTATAAGGCTAAAAATTTGAAGCAATTAAAAAAAATAAAATTTTGCACGAATTCGGTTGATCTCAAAAGTGATCTCCTCTGTCTACTCAAAATTAGACAAGGCCTAAGCTGTCTTGCTTATAGGCTTTATGATGTGTTGTATGTTGGGGAAGGGTAGTTTAGGATAGGTGGTTTTGGGGAGTTACGAGTTAGGAAGGATTTATAAAAAATATCATACTCCTTACGTGCAAATAAGTTCCTGACGAGGACGCGAAGACGAGTGTGTCGTATATTTTTTATACAGTAACTTACTTATATGGGTGCAAGTTTCTAATTCCATTTTTAATGAAAACAAATAATTTAAGAAAATAAAGACGAAATCCTCGGGTGTAAGTGTAACTAAATTTGAATTCATGAGTTGCTGGGTATGTAGGCCAAACAAAGAGTCTTTTAAAAGCGAGATCCCCATATAACACGTTTCAACCTTAGATCAATCTCTCCAGGACTGGCAAACGGTGAGGCAACTCGTGTAATTTTTCTTGTTATTTTCTCTATTTAGCGGCGGCCATATTTGTCTAACAACACTTTTCTCACTATTTTAATTACATATTCCACTTCGATTTTAATTTTATAACTTAGTCCACACATTGGGTATTTAGTTATTAATAATTTCTAGCATGAAAAAGAAGCAAATTAATCATACATCATCCCCCTGTTATCGGAAACAAACTCAGACAAAATTATTACTCAAGTGGCCTCATTTTTTTTACATTGTCCGAATAGCCGTTGCCAGTCCAGGAGAGATTGGTCTAAGATTAAATCATGATACCTGTAATTGATAATTATTTAGCCTGCTTTAAATTACTTACCCTTGGCACCGTCATCAACTTAAAATTTCCTACTTCGACATCAGAAGTCTCACATTCACTCTCTGTATCGGACGAATCTTCTGTTTGAACAGAAAATGTTTCTCCTTCTGTTACATAGTTTATCGTGCAGTTGATAATTAACGACTCCTTCATACTTCCTGTCATAAATTTGTTTCGCAAGCAAAACCTATGGCGGCCAAACGTTTCCGTTACCGTATTACCAGGTGCATTGTGAAAATATCGTCTTATCTTCTTTTTCTTGATGGAGTTGTATGCTGAATCTACAGCCTCCAGCTCTCCATTAATAAACCAGCTTCCATCTGATTCTAGCTTTAGAGCAAAGTATCCTCTACCAACAGAGTTACCATATCCGTGAGGGAGAAGTAATAGTTTCCACTCAGGGCTCTGACCTGGAAAGCTTGTTTCGGGTCGAATTGTCGGACTAACAACTAATGTGTTGTCTCTCAATCCAAAATAATTGACGACCCACTGATAGTTTATTTCCACGTTTTTCGCAATAGACATCCCCAGTTGCCGTTGAGGGTCGCTCATTTTTCCTCTAAAAAGTAAAAGTAAAAGAAAAAGTGTTAATTTAATTAATATTTAATAAATATTTGTTGACGCGTGAATTTCCTTCCTCATTCCTCTCCGTAAATTCTTTATATTCAGGTAGAAAAGAAGTATATTCAAATTGCATTCTGTGATAGAAAGATTCGTCCAACTCAAATTTTGAATCCTCTGCCTCTTGTATTTCTTCCAATATCAAGTTTTCAGCCAATTCGATCTTTTCTAAGGTATCTTCGGAAAATTGCTGTAAATCGTCATATTCTACTGTTAAACTGTCTATGCTCTCACCTTCATAAGAACTGTCGGAATCTTCACCTGACGCTTCATACCCAGACTTCTCATATCTTGACATTTTCAACACTTTTCACAATGTAGTAATTTCAGTTTTATGTCCTAGATAGTCAATATAGCCACACGCTTGGGCGTCAAATTTTGTAACCTCAACTTTTTTGTAATAATAATAGAAAGTTCACCAGCTAGCTCTTGTCATTTGGTTACTCTTTGCATGTACTCTCAGGGTTATTCGGTAAATATTCCTTATGGGTTTTGCCTCCTTATTTTAAAATGGCTTATATAAATATCGTATTCTCTGTATTTAAATGATTTAGTCCAGTCGTCTGATGATCACTTTAAATAACATTAAAACTCCTTTTATTCCTTGACAGATGAAACTTTACATTCTCCACTAATTCAAAACTAAAACAAAACTTTTAACTTTACGTCTCTCCTGTTCGAGAGCCGAGATCAGATAGACAATTAATTCTTAACTTTTTTACATACAAAATTAACACAGAGCATGCGCATTTACAAGATACAATGTTCAATTTCATGATTTAATACAGGTTAGAGGTTATTACGGCTACCCCTATATTATATGTTGACAGATTACCAGTCTGGATGGCACCGTAATACCTTATATGGAAATCTTTATGCTAAACCCAAACTTAAATTTAATAATTATCACACAGGACAAATTCCTATAATATTACTCATTATTGTAATCAAAACCTAACTCTACAACGAGATTTAAATTGGCTGTGGATAATTTTATTTTACAAAATACAGTTTCATTATTTTGATTGACGCGACAGATTCGAAAAGCCCCAAAGTATTATTATTTCTTCGTCTTCTTGTTCCTTTCAGCCAATATAGCTTGATACGCTGTAAATAATTAAATTGATGAGCTGCGAATATGGAATGTCGATGTCAAACTTTAGGTTAATGTATCTCGGATTTCTTCTTGTGAAAGAGACGTTACAGCCACTTTATACTCTTTGCTTCTGTTTAGATCAGATATTACTCGGTAATTTGTAAAGCCTGGTGGCATGGCGTAAACTTTGTCTATCTCGCAGTTTCCACTTACACCAAGACAAATAGAGACATTTCAATTATTTTTCGCGTGGAGGTGTGCAACTTTTCCGACAAAATAGCCAGGGGGTTTCGGGATGTATCCCTTTTGCTACGGGTCGCCCACCACAGGAACGGGAAAAAAAAACCTCTTCGTCGAGTTCGTACTCTTCCGGCAATCTACGCATGTGCCATGGCTTCGGGGGTTTGGGGTATCGGCAAGCAATTTCCCGACAGGGGTTAATGACAGCGGAATCGGGGGTGGGTATTAAATGGTGGAGTCCCTTTTCATTCGAGCTGGATCAAAGCTGTACCTTTACATGTTCGTGTACACTGTGCTGTGGTTTAAACGCCATTCGTCTGTCAAATCGGTCTGGATTAATTATAACTGATTACAGGAGAGAATTGACTCCTGCTGATTATAATAATATATAATGTTGTTTTCTTCATCTCTCGGTTCTACTGCTATATAATACGATTCCCAGTCCAGAGTGTCTGGTTGGAATGCTGCTGGATCCAATTGCTTATTATAGGAGCTGGATCAAAGCTGTACCTTGTACATGTTCGTGTACACAGTAGCTTAAAGCCGTCTTGTCAAATCTGACAACAGTGAGAATTTAAACAACCTCGTTATTTTTAAATTCAGTCATCGATCCCATCATTGAAATTTAAATTTATTTTCATGAACTAAAGAGTATTTAACGGGGTTTTGTGTTTATTAATTAGGACAATTAATAATTAATTAAGACAATAATAATAATAATTAATAAACCATTCTCGCAAAGGGTTAGACATTCCTCTGTCAGATTTTGACTTGGTATTTTAAACAATTATTGCATGCGTCATGTTTATACTCTTCTCTAAGTAAGTTTGTTTTAAAAGTCCTTTAAAAACCATTCTTACATCTTATTTTCTTAGTCAATTTTTTACTCTTGAGATAAGAGTTAATTTGTCTTTATGACATGTCCAAAAATGATGTGCTATTCATTTTGATGATTTATTCTATGGTGACACTTAAAATGCCTTCTACGCATTTCCTCTTAGCATTTGACATATCTCTATCACTTTTGCTTGATCAGTATCCATTTTTTAAATCAAGATGAGCCATAATTCGATTTAATATCTACATTCTTTGTAGACTCATCTTTTACTCATTCACGCCTAGCGTTAGACATTCCTCTGTCAGATTTTGACATCACAAACTAGTATTTAACAGGATACGTATTTGTTAAGATGCGATCTGTTTCAAGCAATTATCTGGTCTCTACAACTCCGTTTCATTACTCATTTGTTGCAGATAATTTAAGGTAACAAGCGTTCTAACCTGGGACAGAACTGAGACCCCCTATTAATACGATGTTCACCAAATAGGTGTTCAGAAATACAAAATATCTCGAGGGGAAATTGTTTTCCATTTAGTCTGTTATCTGTCCCTTCTGTCAGTCTTAACATGAATGTAATACTGTTTGACAAGTATTTTTTATCTCGCTGTCGTAAAATAAAACGAAAGATATATTGCTGGTTCGAGATAAATCTAATTGGCAAAATAAAATCCTATTGAACCGTGCCCCGTTCACTGTCGGATTCTTCGTTTTCTATTTTAATTGAGACCTGTGCAGGGGGGGGGGGGGATTTTCGGGATGCTTGGGGTTTTCGTTTCTTTGGTACCACTGCGTGTCTAGTGGGTTCAGTTGCTTTTTCTTTCACCCCCATATTGCCCCATGATTGCAAATGATGAGGGGCTTGACCAGCTCTAGGGCGAAGATGACTCGTCCGTCTGTCCGATTATTACATCTCTAGGTTCTCCAATCAAGTTGCATTCCTGATTAAGATTATGTTAGTAAATCGATTTTGTCTTCTACTACGCTCATTTTTCTCTGAGTATTTTTTTTTACCAACATCAATCCTTTCTTGAACTTTGGTAATGCTTTCTCATTAAGTGGAACATGTTGATTATGAGTTATAGCGTGTAAACCTTGGAATGTTGTTTTATTATGCTGATTTGATACTAACTGCGATAAATCAAATACTTTTCGTCTTTATTATGCATCTGTGTTAAGTATTCCATGATAAAACATGTTAATGGTCCAGCAATTCCATATTTTAACTGAGCGTGTTGTACGGCATTGTTAATGATTCCCGCAGGATTTCTTCTTTGCATTAAAATGTTATCATATCTAGTAATAGCTATTCCGAGTATTTCTGCGAAACTGGCATCATCAAGATTTTCTAGTAACTTTTCAGTGTGAATTGTTTGTGAGAAATATCACAACTGAATGGTTTCGTATCTACTGCAGTGTGGATGCTCTTTATGTGTTCGTTAAGATTTCCACTCTGTGCAAGTACTCGTACATACTCCTAATGGTCTATAAGATTTTGATATTCTGTTTTGTTTCTGTAGTAAAATTTCAAGTGAGTCTCCTATACCATATTCTGGATAAATCGTGTTTTCAATCATAACAGTATCTTCCATTCTCCTTCGGTGGTTTTTTTATTTGCAGATAATTTCATTCTTTTCTTTCTGCTCCATAAAATCTACAATAATACTTTTACAATATTTTATATATATATAAATATATATATTATATATATATTATATATATATTACAATATTTTTACAACAATAGCAACAATATCGCTATTTGCACACTTGCAAAGTGAGCAAGTTTTTCCTATAAAATCAAACAATAAAAAAATTAATATCCGGTATATAAATTGCTTGTATGATTAGGAAGGGTTTAGACAATTTCACCACTACTTTGGTGCAGGTAATAGAACATAATAATAACTTAGAATAGAACATAATATGATAGTATAAATAATAACAAATTACATAATTATACAATGAATTAAACCTAAGATTAAACACTTGAATATAATAGAAATTAAGAAGAAGTTTATCGGCGGTCGAAATAAATGTTAAACGTAAAATTAGAGTTCGAAATTAGGGAAGTTGTTAGTGTGGTTGTTGCCTTGATTGATGTTCCGGTTATTTACAAAGTTCAGAGGGTTAATGGGATGGCGCAGAGGGACAGAAGCTTGACGGTTATTATTAGGAAGAAGGTTATGACCAGGACTAGGTGGGTTATGACGAGAACGAGGACTAGGTGGTATACGATGAAACCTTCCTTGAGGAACCCGATACGGTACATGACCTAAAAAATAGATTTCAAACATTTCCACAATCCATTTCGCATTCTTATGCATGTCACGCTCACAGTTTTATTCCCTATTGCATCTTCATCTGGACGAAAGAAGTTGCGATGGAGAAGTTGAGATGGCGCTTATTAACATGTGCAGAAACTGAGTGTGGGACGTCGTTGATCGTGACTGTTGGAGGATGACTTAAGCTCAACAACAAGTCTCCGTGATCGCGCAGCCCCTCTGTTCTAAGCAATCATTGATTGCGTTCCAATTCAATGATGTTTCCAGAACTTTTTCCATATACTGTCTGCTGAATCTTACAACATTTCAGTCTGCTTTCAGAATGCTTTTTATACCTATTTGTTGGCATATTTTTAATTTCAGCCTCAAGTAAAAGTTGTTTTTGTCTATTAAGTTACGATTCGTACTTTTTCTGCCACATTTTCAGAACCTTTAGAGCTTCATATGTAGAAAGTGTCTGATCCCTAATTTGCGCAAGTTGTTTTCGCCGGCCAACCGTACAGCGCCAGCACCTGATTTCTTTTCTGCTTCCTTTAATTGGTAGCGGCGGTAAGTTAAGTTCCGTGGTAGTGGAAGTCGAAGGACCAGAATCGATAGGCTTTTGCGAAATCTATTAAGTTATAAGTTTAAAAAAAATTAACAATAGGTATCAGTGTGAAACAGAGCTATATCGAGCTTGCTTTCTTTGAAATATTGTCTTGAAAACTTTGCTTGCTGGTAAAAGGTCGGTACTGGTAGAAGGCACAGGGCTGCATTTGGAATCCATAAGTTACCATATCTACTCGTATAATAATAGAAGGTAGTATAATTTTTAGTAAGTATCTATTAACTTAATAGCAAAAAATTCTATAAGAAGAATACCATAATCAGAAAGGATATTGCCTCAATGAAATTTCCAGCAATGTTTAGTCGGCTAAGTTGACGGTCCAGTTTCAAATATATAATATTTTTTCTCATGCTTTTTTTGCAGTACATTTGAGCACACGTTGAGTCACGACCAGGTCACCCATGACAGCTTGGCAAGTGACTTGATGACTTTCCTTTGATGTTTAGTACCGGTAAGGTGAATCGGTCTAAAGTACTTGCCAAATATTACCTCACATAATAGTTTGTGCTTTCGTAGAGCGTTTTTTTTTTTCTTTAACCCCGGTCCAGTTGTATTTAAGCGCAGTTTCATAAACTATAAGCCGCTCCATAATATTTCGTGTAGCTTGGACTACTTCGTTTCCTCCTGCTCTAACCAAGGTTTTGACCTAACATATAATTTATTAATGTGATTCTCATGTACGGCGAAGCACTCTAAATTAACTTATACTTTTGTTTAAAATACGGGGGGGTTACAGTTTGGAACACAATTGACAAGAGACGAGAGGCAAGAACGTAATTAATTTTGCAGGCAATCACAATCATCTACTTGCAACCCCTCTCTTGTTGTTGTCTCTCGTCTTTTGTAAACTTTCTCCCAAACTCGTCACAAACATAATCGCTGATGAACTTATCTAGTACGGAAAGGGGGTAAACATTTTGGGCCCCCGTCGGGCTCCCAGTAGGAGTTTGTGGATGAAACTTTTTCTTAAACCTAAGTTTTTCTCGTTTTTGAAGATCGGCGAGACATAGATCGAGTCGAAGGGGCATCGTTGCTTTCTGCGATGATGATATTTGCTTCTATAGGTATCGGAAATTTATTTACCTGGTCATTTTGCACTTCCATTCGGGCACACTTTTACAAAGTTTTTAACTTTTTAAATTCTTCTGTTTTCCAAGGACTTGTTAAATCCGGCTCGAAGGACCACTTTGTAAGGTTCACGGCTTACGTTTTATGAAAAGTACGAAAAGTCCAGGTGTTTTAATTAAGTTGGTTTTAATATTTCGGAATATTGCTTGCTAAAATTATGATGCTTCCTCTACGAAATCGTTTTCTACTCTGCTCTTAAAACATTACACTTTATCCCTCGCTACGTACATAGGCTTGGTCACTTCCTTTCCCCGCTTCGGAATGAATTGGGGGGTGTCATATAAGCAAACCACCCATATAGCGAGGGATAAAAGATTTCGAGGAAGCAACAGGCAATTAGCGACATTTTTCTTACATAAGGGACTGTTTCCCAAATAATATTATTTCTTTACATATTTTTATAAACACGTTTCAAACACGATATTCAATAATTTGTTTTCAATCAGAATCAAATAAAAAGGCAAAGTTTTAGAAATAACAGTTTTTAAACAATTATTATTATTATTAGTGCATGGCTGCATGCTAAGTTAATAAATATTTTATTTATTTTATAAGCATACTGGCGTAACTTATTATAGCCCACACACACACACACCTACACACACACACACACATTTTCGATATGTTGGACAACTAGGGGAATCATTTTAACACCCTCATTTGGACGAAATCCACACTGATTTTCTTCTAACTGATCCTCTACATATTCCTAAGTCTAGCTTCCAAAATGCTCGCATAAACCTTGCCAGGCACACTAAGTAACGAGATTCCTATGTAATTTGAACATTCCTTGCTATCTCCTTTCT
>JAQGBM010000869.1:0-12024 GCA_034698405.1 Symphylella vulgaris | reverse complement strand
TATTATACCACTATTTTTTATTCAGTTGTTAAGTTCTAATTTAAGTAGGCTATTTAACATCGCAAAATTTGCCACACTTCTGTGTTGCCTTGTTTTACTTCTCACTGAACAAAAATACCCCATAAAACAGCATACATCATATACAAAGAAAAAATGTATATCACTACAAAACTGCATTTTTATTTATTTTTATAGCGGGATTAATGTTTATGTTTGAAGATATGCATTAAAGATTTTATAGAACTTATTAAAACCCCGTCAGTAAAACCGACAAAAATTATGATCAGTGTATGAAAACATTTTTGAGCTGCTATTCTTTATGTATCAGATGACAGGCATCGCGGAAAACCAAACTGCAATAAAAAATAAACATAAAATAAGATTTATTTTATATGTTTCGTCATTACGTTGTCAATTAACAGTTTCTTTTATCACGCCTCTCGAAAACATTCCTGTATAAACTAATTAAAATAATATTTTACTGTATAACCAAAGTGCGTATACGGTACACTTTAAATAACTAGAATCCTGCCTTCACTCTTCTCCTAGGGGTTACATTTCTAGTCAGGCGAGTGCAATCCGCATTAATTTCAGTAACCAATTTATTCAGACTCAATAACTGACGCATAAACATACGGTATTTATGGAATTATTAAGAGGCCTGCTGGCTCCATGGTGACATTTACAACGCATACAAATGCTAGAAAATCGGGAAATATTAATATTAATTTTTGTATTAAAATAACTTATATAGGAATGACATAAAATGCAAAACGCATGTTGTAACAGCAATATCCAAATATGTAAATTTTTATGTCACCAAACGTACGTATAAGTTATGTAAGTTTACCATAAATAACAATAACTAATTTTAATTCATGAATATATTAAGCTGTATTTTACACGTAACTGAATATTTTTAAAGTTATGAATCTCTTAAGAAAAAATTTGTTAAACTTCACATTAAAACATTTTTATTATTTTCACTTACTATTTTTCTTCCAAACATTTTATTTTTCACCAGTTAGTTATTAATTTAAGAAAATATTGAGCTTATTTTAAAATTTTTTGACGGAGTAATTGAGGCGCAATTCAGCACTGCTAAAAGTGTAAAGAAGCACAATCATATTAATGATAACCATAGATTAAAATATAATGTTTAGGACAAAATAAAATGTGGAAGTTAAAATAAAATTCTTTCAAATTTTAAATGTAAGGAGAACACAGACTACCGCAGCAGTTACTAAATAGTCAGTTGGAAGGAAAACTCGAAAGAGAGATAGAGGACGCTGTAGGAAATGATATAGACATTAAGGGTGGACTATCAATTGGGATGAAGCTAGAAAATTGGCAAGCAATAGGGGGAAATGGAGAAAGTTTGTGCGAAGCGGAGATACTAGGTACAGTTGAACGCTGCAAAGCAAAATCAACTTATAGATGATGATGATGATTTTGCTTTTTAGACATTTCATATCTTTACCACGTTTTCCTCATAAGTTATAGGGAAACATTCAGTCGCGATGAGAAAAAGCTGTTGAATGTAATAGTTTCCTCGAAACAATAATTGGGAAATTATCCATATTTCCTGCATTTTCGACTAAAACATAATAATTAACCAACCCCCATCAGCTGCATGCTGAAGTAAAGGAAATTTTTATGAAGTCATAATCGTTTTTGTCAAACCAACACCCAGCTTTATTTAATATCCATTGGACATTCAATGAAACAAATAATAAATCACCCATACATGGCCCCCATAATTTACGGTTTTACCTTTATGGAACGTACGTATACCTGGGACATTATATATTTTTTTCCTATTAATTTTTCCCCCTTCATGGGTAATAAAAATCCCCAGAAAAAGATGGAGAGGGGAAAAAACGAGAATCAAGAGAATTTGTTTCAGGACCCATGGACAGTAGTGCGATGTCATGAGTCAGAGTCAGACTGTATGTGACCGTAATAATATTACTTTCAATAGATTCATAAAGGCAAACTTGCAATGGTGTGAAAATCGTGTAGACCGCAATAGAGGTGTTCAAAAAGTGTTATGCATGAAGTTTCTCGTATAGCTCTTACAGCTGATAGAGGTTTATTGAAAAGAACCGCAAACCTCCTCCCGACAAATCACGGGGTTTCAAGTTATCTAGTTAACCCAACAATAGAACATTTAACTTTTACTTTTCTTATAGCTTTGACTTTTCTAATAGCCTTTGGGTACCGGTAAAAAAAAAGGTTTTAAACTTTTAGACTCAGGATGGTGGAGTGGTCGAGACAACTGGAGCATGATATTCCGCCAGGCGTTGGCGCCGTAGGACCCGGTTTTATTCCCAGTACATCCCATGTTGGTTCACAATGTTGGCCGAAGTGAATGCTTCTAACTGGTTGTTATGATGTCGCTGGGTAAAAAAAAACATTTTTAACTGCTGCTATTTTGGGGGGTTATGCCTTATTTTTCTTAGACTTTAGTTATTATGTTTTCTAGAAATTTATACCATTTTAATGTCGGCCAATTCCAGGCCAATAATGAGTCTTGAAACTGATCCTTAATATAATTTCTATAGGCAAATTGTACGATTCTTATTTCCAATCGAGAGATCTATCATGGGTCAATCTTCAAGAGATATACATTTTAACACAAGCTTCAGGATTTACGAATACGCCAATTCTCGCCGACCTGTAACGGGATTTGAACCCAAATCCGCATTTTTATGTTTTTGTAGTGATATGATGTGATGTGACAGGACCATCGACCCTGTACTTTTTCTAAATGTAGCTATTATGTATATATGCGTTTCAGTAAACATTTCATAACAATATGGCTTTCGTCGATTTTACGATCTGATCAAATTTTTCCGGAATATCAGTTTAAACATTTTCTGTCAAAGTTTGCTATGATTTTGTTCATACGATACCGGTTATAATAAACTAGGAAGTGTATAGCCTATCCCATAACTTTTTAAACACAGGCCACACTCTGGTGAAAATAGTCGAATCCCTTGTATTAGAGTATCACACGTGAACATCAGGACATGTCTCCTCCCCAATCCACAATATAAGTTATCTCTCTCCCGGCAGACTGAAAACGTAAACTTTGCCTGGCTAATATTATGACGAGCTGGCATTTTTGTATAAGAGGTATCCCTCTTCTTCTTGGAGTTGAATAGACACAGACACAGTCAAGATACTTACTCTACCTTGGTTTGCAGCCAGCTGTAGAAATATGCTTCAGTGCTTTAGTGCTTTTTTAATTTTTTAGTGTGTTTACCGCTTATAAAGGAAATATTTTTATGGGAATTGGATTTTGTACAGCTTGTGATTAAAAGGAGACTATAGAGTTACTAAGTTACAGGAAGTGTTGTATTTTTGTGAGTGATAGCTTGAAGAAACTCTTTGCTTTTTGTAAATCCAGCAATAAAATGTGGATTTTTCGATGATTTCTCGAGTATTTTGGTCAACAAGTAAAGAAGTAAAAAATCAATTACAACTGAGCAAACACCATCATACTCGAATTACCAATGATATCATTTTGACAAACTCTTTGAACAACTCCCTCTTGCCTTGTGTTTTTAAAGACCCATGCATGCTCTATAGTCGTTTTACCAGCTGTCTCCTAAATTCTTCAAACGGGTGTTGGTTTTCCGTCAGCATTGAGTGCATGTTTGTTCGCTCATGATGTTTTTAACATCATGTTTTCCCCGATTCTTTTAATGAAATTCCCGTTTGTAAATTGAAAAAAAAAAGAAATAATTTATTCTGCTATAGTTGTATACATTTTTTTTTGCAAAGCAGTACGGTACTGTTAAGTTAGCATATTATCATATAGGGATTTCTAATAAGCTCTAGACATTTAGAAACGCTTTGGCTATAACTTTAACGTAAACTATGATGCATAGAAATAAGAACAGTGTGCTTAGTAAAATGAAGAACTTGATGCTTTGCTGCATTGGGAAAAAGAAAAGGAGGAGAAGACCAACGATTTACTACAATTGGCAACAGGTACCGTAATAAAAGTTTTGCTATAAGTTATGTTTAAGATAGGAATTGTTAAATGTGCAAGTCCCAATATTGATTGAGGAATTTGACGCCGGAAGAAATTTTGGAAATAGAGGACTATGTTATCCTCATAATCTTATTAATGTAAATTGGTTGAAAATTTGAAATAGATAGTTTCCCTTTCTGCACATCCCTAAGATGCCAGTTTTACTTCCGGTCAGCTGATTAGCAGAAGCCAGTTAAGTTTAAATTATTTTGGAGGCGTACTCGGATCGGAAGTAAATAAAATAACACATTTTGGTTGATCACCAAAAAACAGAAGTTGCTCCCATTATAGATAAACGATTTATTGACGAGTTTTACCTGTTAATTCATGTTAGTGTTTTGAAATTGACCGATGTCAGATGAGCAAAATTGTCTAAAAATATGGTGTGCAGTGTGCTTTTATGCAGTTATCTATTTCCGGTATGGATAATTTTCTCTATACCAACCTTTGTTCAAGCACATTAAGCACATCATATTTGTAGACATTTGCTCATCTGACATCGGTCTATGGTTGCCAGTTCAATAGGAGAATGATTGGGACCGATACGGTAACATTTTTCCTCTTTGTGCATTATTTTGCTATCGGCGATACGTTATTCGCAATTTTCAAAAGTAAACGTTTAGGCTAATAATTTAAATTATTATTAAATCCCTAATAGAAATATTATAGCTTATAAGCCTAGAAAAAAATAAAATAATGGACACTTAATAGACTATTTTCGAGATGACGACAGTGACATTTCATGGCCATAAAAATCATGATCTAGCACCGTTTATAATATTATTTTCTTATTTGAGATTGCTACAATAATGCTCGCTTGATGTGACTACATGATTATGATTATTATTATTATTATAAGCTAAAAATGTAGAATATATTTTATAATATGGATAATAACAAAACAATGACAAAGCACAAAGACTTGATTAGGAATGAAATCGAAAAAAAGAAACAGGTTTGACAGATGATAAATAAACGAATAAAGTATTATTCCTGAACGGCTGTCAAGATTTTCAAATTTTCCGCATATCTTGGGCGCATAGTCTTTTAATGAAGGTGGTTTAATCGAGTCGAGAAAGAGATTAGAAACAACCAAAGAATGCTACCGGCGTACACATGCAGCCTACGCAAATACAGTAATGTTGTTGATGCTGATGCTTATTGCTGCAAGCTGTAAAATGTCATAAGTAAATATTATGTACACGTTTGTATGATTTTGTAACCGCAAGGAAATTGAGAAAAAATACAATGTTTATAAACTTTATAAGAGCTTTGTTAATTTTTTTCTAATTGACTTGATAAGTTGCGAATTTTTCGCAGATTTTCTTCAAGGATCAGCTCTGATTCTCACAGAGACGCTTAGATTTTGCTATAGGGAATTAATATTTTGCTAACAATTCTGCATTCGACAATATTAGGCATTCAATTCTCTCCTTGCTCGCATATTCAACAATGAAATTTGAATGCTTAGCCCTAAGGTATTCAGAAATTAGTTCTAAATGCCAGAATGTCTAATGTCGAATGCAGAAATTTCAGCGTGAATGATTGTTAGCAAAATCTCTCTATAATTGTCTCAGTTTGCAAAAACGATAATTATTTAATGGATAAACATTAAAAATAAATTTGAACTCGATGTTGAGTTCGGTTTGGTTGAAGATGTCCCCAAAACATATTATCAACATCATAGAGGTGGGCAATTTCATGAAATTTTAAATCTTTTCAAATTTCATGAGGATATTTTTATAAAAAAATACTGGAAAATTAGTAATTTACTATCAATAAATTTTTTACAGTATGGAAATTAATATATTTACCTTTTAAAAAGGTCTTAAATGTTCTGAAATTTACAAAATATAATAAAACATGCAGAAATATGTCTAATTTTGCCCAAATTTAGCCGATTTTTGAATTTGAAACGTTTGAAATTTAACTTTTTAAATTTCATTTCAAATTTCACTCGGCACACCTCTATCAACATCATTAGCCCATGCTCGCATTTCTGGCTCCCTGAAAAAATAATAAGATTGTGTCCTCATTTTCACCCATGCATGCAGAATAAAAATATGGAGAAGGGGTTACTAAATTTTGTCTTGTTTTTGAAGTGGACGGGGATCAGGTTCATTATAATATTTAATAATGGCAAAGGCCAATAAGTCATTGCCATTTTTTTTGGCAACCTTAATTGATGGCAGCACTAAAAATTGCATATACTTTTTAATGAATACATTGCACAGGAGCAGCACTTAAAAAGACTTGCTTCGTCATTTTTATGAAACTGTTGACAGCTTTCCACATCTTTTCTCGCAGCACATTATGCTGAATGGCAAAACAGCGAATAATTTAAGTTATATCCCCCTGTATTGAGCGTGATCAACGGAGTATTATGGAAAAATGCTAATATGATAAAGTTCACACGTTTTGATTACATCAAACTGAACAGAGATGATGATGATGATGTTCAATTATATGCTAAACAGCACGATTCGTCAGCTACATAATACTGGTATTATCGTAATCAAGTACCTTAAATATCATACTGCTCGCACTGTGTGCTAGAAAAATCAATTGCATGCTCATTGAAAAATGCGCCCCATCAGGTTCATTGTAGAACATCTTAAAAGATATTGTCATGGGTTAGGAGGGGTGGGGATGGACATCAACATGAACCCTGAATGCCGAAAAGGCCCGGAACTTTGATTATTTGATTGACCAGAAAATTTTTTCGGAAAGGGTCAGGTGCTGGGAAAAGGGATCGAAAAAAAATCTATTTTTTTTGGCAAATTTTGCACGTTAAATCCCCATTTCAGGGGAGGGTGTCACCAACCAAACCCATTTCACCTTAAACCTCAAAACTACTGTTGCTTCTTATTGGCCGAAATTATCACGTGCTGATAAAATCCAGCCAATAAGAAGCCACAGTAGTCGCTTCTTATTGGTTAATTGCACGTTTAACACGTGATAATTTCAGTCAATAAGAAGCTACAGTAGTTTTGAGATTTTGGGTCTTGAACCAAACCCTCCATTCCTTTGGCGCCGGTCCGGAGGTGTACCTATAACAGCCAAAACTTTTAGGGTCACGGGTCATCATAATCTCGCTTGTGTGTTATCAAGGACATATAATATATGTTCTTGGTGGTATACATTTTTTCGTAAGCTAAAAAATATTCTAGATTTAAAAAAAAAAGTTATTTCTCATCTCCATTCTCCATACATGCATTAAAATTTTGGCCTATTTTAAGTCTATACAACACTATTTTATTTAAAAGCAATCAATATTACACAAACGACTTTGATTATGCTCTTTAAAAATCAAGAAAACATTATGCAAAAGTTCTTTAACATTTCAGGCATATCCGATCAGATCGTCTTATTAAAAGAATTTAATTCAGGAATGCATTAAAGCCATTGAATAATAAATGAATTCGTACTAATGAGATCTGATGATACAGAGACATGTGATTTCAGTCAGTGAATAAGAATGCATATTCTAAGGTAATACTTTGTGATGTTCTATATCAAATCGATCAGAAAGGGTATTATGTCTCATAATGTTGCGCCTAAGATAAACTCAGATTCGTGGCGCACAATCATATTCATGTAAAGCTTTCAAAATATTAAGAGGAGATTAATTATTTACGAACCATTTCTGGTTTTCAAAAAGCAGTATGGTACTGTAGAAAATGTATAGAATAACATTATCTAGGTCTCGAATTTCGATCGGTAAAATTATTTTTAGTGAATTCTCTTTCAAATGAAGAGTTTAAATTGCAAGTCCCGCATGATCAATACCTTGCTTTCTATAAGTTCGCATAGACCTTTCAAAGGGATTGAGTCCTTGCTCCTTATTGACAATGTTCAGAGAGAAAGGGACCTAACCAGAGAAAACTATAGATTTAAAATTAACTTATTGCATTTTCTAATACAAGAGCCGAGCCACTTCTTCATAAGAATTTACTCTGAACTCTGCCTTAGTCCGGTTTACTGCTGCCTTAGCTCTTAGTGATCCAGGAGTCGACCCACCACTTCATAAGAATTTCACTCTTGAACTCTGCCTTAGTTCAGTTTACTTTGCCTTAGCAGTTAGCCCTTAGTTAAAGTTCAAAGTTTTACCATTGGCACTGGAGTTAAAGTTTTACCAGTTCAGAGAGCAAGATGTACCGATACATAATATTATTGGACTTCGGTGTATATAACATAGTCGGGATTTTTATTGTAAACTCGAGAGTTAAAAGGACTTTAAATTTGGTAATTGGACCTTTTAACTCTCTCATGAAAGAAATTAACGAACCATCTTTTGAAAAAGTAAGTCTAAAAATGTTAAATGTATTATTTTACGCCTCGTAAATCTATTAATTATTCTTGCTATATTACACTACGTTATTATTAACTTTGGATTTTATTATTTATGTTGCACTTAATAAGCAGCATCATCATCATTATCGTATCCTGATATAGCGGCCGGTGGTTAAAAACCCTGACCAAAGGAGATATATAATTAAACGGCACACGTTCGATATCACGCAGTGGTGGTGTCAATGGTGAACACTGTGCCGTACTCAAAGGCATGATGTAATTTTAATTGCATATCCCTCCTATTGCACACGCGCTCTTGCCATTGTGTATGTTTGCATCTTGTTCATAATTCCCCCGATGAAAATCTCTAGAGCTGCGTTCAGTCGTGTGGAACCACAAAAGAGAGCTCCGGGCAAACCTATATATATTCGTAGCTCCGTAATAATATTGTCTTGGCAGTGGTTTTGTGTTTATATTTAACGATCAATATGCCCCCGTGAGTTCAATGAGCAAGAAGTAATTTTCGGACATGTTGTACGAATAACAGAGAAACCGCAAGGCTCAAGGTTTTTCTTGATTTTTAGATCCTGTGGTCGGGCACTCTTGTTTTAGTGATGTTAATAAATTATTATTGGCTTGTAATTATTTAGGAATAGACAGTTCAAGTAAATATGCTCATGGGCAGTTGAGCACCTCGTCCCTGACTTAAACTAAGTTTTATTATAGGCTTCCGTTATAAAAAAGAAAGAAGCCAATTTTTGTTCTTTATACCTCTCTTCTTATATAGTCGAAATTACCTATAAAGTTGGATTTTTACGAAAGACCGATTATCAGTGGTTTAATAGTGTTTAACTTACAATAAAAATAAATTATATAGCCTATTAATAATATTCTAAACATGCAAAAGGATCATATTAATTTGATAAACTTTTCTTGTAATGAACGAAATCGAATGTTTTACAATTAAATGGTTTTACTAGTTAGTATTGGTATAATATTCCTTTCTAAGAGAAGAATTTAACCAGTTTTCATAATTTTTATCTTATTAAGTTATAAGATATTAGATAATTTATTTATAACTTAATTGTTTCTTTTTTAAATTATTTTCTTTTCGTTTTCTTATTAATTTTTAGACAAAGATGTAAAAATTTCAATAATTTATTTATCGTATATAAATTGTACACGTTTCTAAAAAAAATTAATAAGAAAGTTTAAAATAATAATAATAGTGTTATATTAATCGTCTGGTGAAATTTAATATTGTCCTCAAAATATAGAAAAGTTAAAATCGATTGATTATTTTTCTTTTAAAAAAGAAAAAAGCATGTATTACTACTATGGAAATGTCCATAGACCCAAATATGGTATAATTATATGAACATGTAACATGTCTCTAATTTAAATTGAAAGTTAAAGTCTATGAACCTATTATTTTCTTTCAAAATACTTTCGGTCTCTAACTTACATGGAGAGTTGGTTTGACGTTTGGTTTTAATTATTGTAGAGGACGTCTGTGTGTTTACTTAGCCTTCTGGCTGTGTTAATGATTTATGCAAATGAAAAATGCAAAGTTCTTACCTTTTGAAAATAGCTTTTCCGATGTGATTCATAACTTTCACACCTGCATGCCTTCTTAAAAATTTTATATAAGTTATACAGCTCGACTGTGTGTATATGGGTTATTTACATGGATTATGGGGTTTTACATTATTAATGTCTTTTTCGAGGGCTGTTTTTTTAAGCTCTGTAAAGTATACGGTGTAATTATTTAGATTGAACAACGAATGCTATACATATACAAAAGAAATAAAGAATACACATAAACTTTATTTAAATACAGAACACAGCTGATTTGCCTTAAAACACTCATTCATTCCAAAATCATTGAAGTGATCCAACCCATCCTTTAGAGTCATTCATTATAGTGTGTCCAGACTTTTGCAATGAGGGGGGCAAAACCCGTCAGCTGAAGTCATCTCTACCTGCTGACCTTTTTTTTGGGGGCGATTTCGCAAAATATGAGAGGTAGCGCGGGGGTTTTGGGGCGGTAGCCCCCAAACAATATTTAAGATGCTATAACTTAACTTTAGTAAAACAAACAAAAACGTTGTTAAAACCAAGTTGAATTGGTTTTAACAACGTTTTTGTTTGTTTTACCCCCTGTAATTGGGGCTTTCATCAAAACCAACAAAAACACAAGAACTCCATTGTTTGCTAATAACTAGGGGTGCCAATAATAGAACAGTTTACCCTATACGTCGACTTACATAAATTGAAATGCTGCGATACAGAGTACATACTATTTCTTTAAGTATAAACTATGCAAGTTCTCGCAGTTCTCTTTCAAAACTGCTCTCACTTCATCAAAAGCTGTTGCAGATTTTAAAATAAACATAAAAATTAGTCGTTAAAACTTTAACGGGCTGATCATTGATTTTTAAGGCATATTAACATAAGCAGAAGAGCAAATTTCTTCTACTCCTTCGGGGATTATAAATTTGTCCTAATTACTCTCCTTTTAAACCAATAACTGTATATAAAATTTCGCAAAATATTGATTTGCGTTTATAATAAGCTCTTTCTCGCTTCCAGACATTATCAGCAGATAAGGATATTATATAATCAGCTTTTACGGCGATATAAGCATCCCATCATTTCCAAGTCAATAGATTGTTCCGTATATATATTTGGGAAGATTTTAACACCCATTTTGATAATATGTGATGGGTATATTTTCGAATATAAAAGAATATTAAACATTATTTTTATGTATCATCAAAAAATCTTCGAAAATATTTTTAAAAACATCACAACAGATTTTATGTTAAACATTTAAGAATGGTAGCCTATAAAAATGTAGGTTTATAACTACGAGTAAGTTAATAATATAAGGTATAGCGATCAATAACTTATTATAATGCTAATAACGTAATAACCGAAAGAATTAAGACTGCTGGGCTACAGAAGGGAATATAGGAAAATATCTCTGTGGATGCATGGTGACAACATAGAAGCTTCTGATAATTTGGCCTGAGAGGATACACAGTGATTTACAAACGAAATAAGTTACGGTACTTATTAATATTTGAAGTTTAATAAGAACAGTTTGCTGGTTAGTTTATTTTTTATAATGTACGAAATACGAATTTCATAACACGACGACGGAGTGAGATTTGCATTTTTCCTGCAGGTTGATTTGGGAACGTCACCCCTCACACTGAGTTCTTTAATGTTAACAGAAAGCAAGTTAAGATGTACAGTCTGCACAGATGAAATTCATTTTAAACTAATCTGAATAAGAAGCCGCCATTATATATAGGCTTACTTAAAAAAATTTCACGCACCTAGAAATTCTTACCAGCCTCAGTAACAGCTAACTGGGCTTTAAATTATACACCAGCCTCTTGGTTCATCCTATAGGTTCATCAGAGACTAATACGCAACCATACTTGCCCTGGCTGATACGTCTTCAAAGAATTTCGCTCACCCAAAATTTTTTACCAGCCTCAGTAACCGGCTTGATCGTTAATGTGTTGAAGAAGCGGCTACACAGGCTAGATTGAGATGGTGGGCCATGTTCAGAGAATGGGAGAACAGCACAGACTATACCGGTACCGCAGCAGTTACTAAATAGTCAGTTGGAAGGAAAGAGAGGTAGAGGACGGCCCCGTAGAAGATGGGAGGACGCT
>JAQGBM010000868.1:0-12026 GCA_034698405.1 Symphylella vulgaris | reverse complement strand
ATCACGCACTCTTCTATCGTATATGGAGGGTGACGAATAAGCGTTCTCTCTAGCCGTGACCTCAGTTGTTGAGCTGACAGAGACCCCCGGAGTGACTGCGGTAACTTCACGTAGGTATACAGTAGTTCTGTTCCCCAGAAGTGGACGATTTTGGAACCGAGCCAATTCGAGCCCAACTTTCTAATGGGGTCGTCCTTCCGTCTGGTGGAGTAGTCGTGCCTCGTGGAGTTGATCTTCAAGATCCCGTCAGTTAAGGCCTTTTGAACCCAGGCGCAGGCTCTGCTTGTGGAAATTCCCATAGAGAAATAACCAACAAACCCATACGAAATTTCTATGGGAACCAACAAACCTATATGCAATTTTTGCAAATAAACTTATTATTACTAACCACATTGGTCGAAAAATTGGCAATTGACGTTGTGGATGTATCAGACGTTAATCGTCTTGCTCTACTGATAGGAATAGTCACGAGATTATAGTACTTTTATACTTTGACACAATGTACAGCAGGTCTATTTAAGCACCCTTTGTAGAGGTCTAACGGTGAAGAAGAGAGAGAATGTGGTCTATTTCGGATCTGTGTTTAGATTTCTTTTAAGAGCAACTCAGCAACTAATCTCTTTTTTTTTCACTAACGTTATTTGTCAAATTTTTTCTATAACGGGAAAAAATTAAGCTATAATTACCAAAATAGGATCCGGAATTCCTGATATACCGGTATCTAAAAAGTCTTCAGTCGATTCAGAGGTTAGAGAGCGAATCATAACACAAATTCGCTATAGTCAGCGAAAAAAAAACAAATTGTAGTCTAATACGAAAATTCAACCATACATTATATTATCTTTCCCGAATTTAAAATTTAGGTAGAATACATAGGGTCATAGCGCAACCGGGTCTCATTGGCAACATCTGATCAAGTATCATTATATAAGGTAATTTATAAATAACTAAAAAAAATAAACGCAAATACTTAACGTAAATTGTGTGTGATTTTCATTCATTTGAAGTTTTGAATTATTTCATCGGTTAATGACGTTATTTTGTTTACGAGATAATTGAATTAGACCGACAGGGGAAAACAGACCATCAGTTCTTAAAATATTTCTCAAAGACCTATAACTTTTTTAAGGTTAAACTATTATGGGGTATAGTCTAAAAGCCCTATAATACTTATATAGATATCACTGAAATTTGTCAAATTGAAGGAGAATTAATTACTGCAGAACTTTTTTTCTCCCTTATTCTTACCCTTTTTCGGAGATACTACTTTAATAGAAGTGGCCTGCTTCAGCCCTATTTATCGACCTTACGGTATATTATGTGGCTCTCTTGACTAAGATGAAACACTTACATTTAGTTTAAGTACTAAGTTATATTATAAACACCAACAAAACAACAGCAACAAAAGACTAAAAATAATTAGGCTATATGGATCGATTGCTGAAGACTGGATTTAGTACTAAGCCTGGACAAAGCTCCGGATTAAAGTCTGGACGGTGTAAGCATGGTTCTTTTTTACTTTCTTCTAGTCAGCATTCCTAAATGTTAGGCGCACATATTATTCAAACATCATTCTTAGAAAAGCTACTAATATATATTCAAAAATTATCATAACTTATAGGCATTGTAGATATAGGGAGAAAACTCATACAAACCTTAATTAAAATGTAATTATCACTGAGGTAATTTCATCCAATCTCAAGGAAAGACTATCGATGTACATTGAAACTGTTTCTGTATTTAATTTTGATAAAAACTTAAAAATGAGTACGGTTCATATTCAACTGCAATGGGATATTTATCTACTTTACTGTGACAGTTCATTTTTTCTGGTAGAGTTAAAATTTAACTTTTCCAGATTACAAGTTTTACTCTCATCACTAACAAAACTTACTCAAAACTTATTTTAATGTATGTAATAAGTTAAATTATTCCAAACCAGTATTTGTAACTATTGTTCACTGTTATTGAAAAGTTAATTCTTAATCCACAAACATCTCTGATCATTAATGTTCAGCTTTTCACCAATTTTTAATGAACCCAGAATGAATCATCGTCAAAACCAAAAGGAGCCATTAAATCAATCAAAACATTTAAAAAAACAATTAAATGTTGTTGGTACGAGTACAGAAATTATTTATATTTACTAAGTTATAAACGTTTCAAGTCAGTTTTTCGTAACAAAATTTTTTGGTCCAATATCTCTAGTGATATGCAGGAACATTTTGCGTCATAAAATAAGAGTAATTTTGACACTGCACTGGATTAGTTGAGATCGAACTAATGAGAGACTACACACAACATAAGTTACTACATTTTGGAATGTCGTATTACGCCAAAGGAAAGATACGGTAAGATAAGAAATGTGTTATTAAGGGTAGTGTAGGAAATAGGAATAGCCAACGTTGAAGGCAAGATGAGGGAAAATAGGTTGATGTGGGGCATGTAGTTTGGAGAGAAAAGGATGAAAGTAATATCATAAGAATGAATTTGGGTGTCATCTGGAGACGGGTATACAAAATCAGTGTTCGAATCTGGTCATTAGAATGGATATAAGGGAATGTGGTCAAGATAATATGGCTATAAGGATAGAAAGACATGGAGGGATGGAACTCGTAGTAGTGGTAGAGCTAACTGTTAAGTAGTTACAGATAACTATTATTGATGCAACGTATACTATGTATTTGATAACAACATTTAAAATCTCTGCTCTTAAAAAAACATTAGTTAGATACTAGATAAAATCTATCAGGGTGAATTACATCATTGCATTGATAGTTTGTACCTAACTAATTAACTTACTTCGTAAATTATGCGTAATTAATAATGGTTAAAACAGATTTTAACTATTTGTTATCAAATTTAGATTGCATCAATAAACGTTAGCTCTAACTACTAGTTAAAAAGTCACTAACTGTTTGTCAAGTTAACAAGCCTCCAGTTAGCTCGCTAACTAGATGTATGAGTTCGTCGAATAAGAGCTCACTTCAAAACTTATTTATAAAATATTAATATCACTATAACCAAAATTCCATACACTAAGATTAAACTTCTTAATAGAAAGCATCGGTCCTATGTTCGAACGCTTTAGTAGTTCTCAATATAAGCGCTGGCGGCGCGACTGGTATGCTTTTATTACTGAGCCCGCTTCTCTCTTTCAAATGACTCTTGACTGACAGAAAAATGGCTGCCCCGCTGTAGTGTGCTGGAGCCTGGAGAACGTAATACTTTTAGTTATTTATAATAATTATTTCGATTTTTAATACATTGGAATTTGGAGGTGATAATTGCTAAAATCCCGAACGATAATGAAGATTACATGTTTTATCCGAAAAAATAGTGGAACTGTCACTGTGAGAAAATAGTGGAAGGAAGGAGAGTTCACGTGCGGGACGGTCGTTTCAAAGCAAGCTTGGAGTTTTAACGTCCGTGCTCATTTGTTTGGACCTGACGTTATTTCGTACAAAGTAGGAAATTATCCTATAGCCTACCCGGTGCATCTCAGCAACAGATCACCTAAAGATTAGCCCTTGGATTTGCACATCAAAGAACCCAAAACTAGAAAGGAGAAATGCATCTCAAAAGATCGGATTATACCGATGCTAGAGCTCGTGTGCGTCAGCAGCTCGATCGCCTGCCTGCTCCTGCTCTCGAGTCTCGTTGCACGGGACGGGATATTGAGAGAAATGAGAGACTTTTTGAAGAAATAAGGATGCAGGCTGCAGCTTGAGTTTTTAATAGTTTTAATTTCGTTTATAGTGTTTATTGTAAAATTGTCTTTTATAAAATAAAAATGTATGCTTGTTAAATAAATCTCCGCTTCAGTTTTGATTTAAATATCGTTCAGTATTGAAAATTCCTCCGTGTTGAAATTGAAAAGCTGCTATAAAACAGCCAAGGTAACGATAAAAGCAGAGAAGTGTTTAAACTCGCAGACGCATCTAGAATATTTTTTTCTCAGTTAGATGGCGCCATCGTCTCTTAAACGTTCGCAACATAGAACCACTGATTTCCATTAAGAAGTTTAATCTTAGTGTATGGAATCTTGATATTACAGTATCGATGAAAATAAACTGTTCTGCCTTCTAGTATAGAGTTGAATACCTTTCCCCCTCCTTCCCATAACTTTAAAAGAAGCCACAGAGGCCGGAGTGGATGTTTCTAACTGGTTGTTAATGTTATGTTGCCGTTGGGTGAAAATAGTTTAAACTGCTATTTTGGGGGGTTAATCCTTATTAAAATAACGGCATCTGTGGCTTCTTCGTATTATATATAACTTATTTTGTCTCACAGTGACATCTTTGCTATTTTCCCTGATGTCCGTGTGGTCTAAACCCTCTACTACATGCATATATCAGTCGCAAAGACATTCTTTTTAGATTTTGGTGGATTGGCCGTCTAGCCGAGACAGCCGGAGCATGGTATTCTGCTAGGCGATGGCGCCGTAGGAACCGGGTTCGTTTCCCAGTTCATCCCAAATCCCAATCCCATACAGGTTCACAAAGTTGGCCGGAGTGAATGTTTCTAACTGGTTGTTATGTTCGGGTAAAAAAATAGTTTAACTGTAATTTTGGGGGTCATTCCTTATTAAAATAACGGCATCTGTGGCTTCTTTGTATTAATGTAACTTGTTTCAAAAATATTTAATAGATTAAATTTTCTATATTCTTCATCAAAACCATAAACATTATTTTAATACGAGTATTTATATTTTTAATCTCTTTGCAATCATGATATAGCGTTGGAAGTCATGCATGCTTATTTTTTTTTTCTTCCTGCCTTGCTTTTCCAGATGCAGTATTTTAGAAAAATAAAATGATAGTACTAATCTTAAAATTATGTTTAATCAGTTTAAAGGGATAGGGTCATTTAAAACTTCTTTAAACCATTGAATTCTTTATAATTAATTATGTTATTAACATTAGACCCATTCCCCTCGAGTTATAGAGTCCAAAAGGACTAAAAGACAGTAAATAAAACGCATAATCATCACCATGATCAACATTAAAAGATAAATCTCGGTCGATAACGGTTGAATTTTTATTTTAGAAATAGTAGGAATCAGTAAAATAGCTGTGACCGCAAATTAAACCTTATTATTAAATTTACCTTATAAATGATTCACGTGTAATAGTCTCGCGCTTTTTATTTTCCCATTGCGCGTGAACCATAGATTGGCAGTTTACCTAATTCACGAATTTTAGGTAAAAGCTCGATTATGCTTTTCTTAAAATAAAATTAAACCGTTATCACCGAGATTTTATCTTTTAATGATAAATAACATAATTAATTATGAAGAATTCAATGGTTTAAAGAAGTTTTAAATGACCCTATCCCTTTAAATAAACTTTCGACCGACTTTTTCTCGATCCTCTTTAATAAACATTCAGCTGTACCGAACGAACTTCATATACACAGTACTAAAGAGAAGTAAGAAAATTCGAAAAAAAATATTTTTCAGCACCACCCTAGTGTAGGGCGTATGCTATAATGTATGTGAATTTGAGTATAAGTTATCCAATTCCAATAGCTTACCTGCACGTATAGTTATTGACTTTGAGGCAGGAATTATGAATTTTGCATTGAGTTTCATTGTAATTCGAATTCTTCACGCAGGAATATGAATTCCTGTTCATCCTATTAACCTATAAAACAATTATATTATTAGGTTTTGTTGGCGCTGAAATTGAAAATAAATTTCCAATATAATGCAGAGAGGGAATCTCTGTTGCGGTTTGTAAGAAATTTGGACGGAAATCTGCAAAATCCTTCTGCAGAAAATAAACAGAAGAAATCGGAGTAAAGAAAAAGAACGTTTGCGGGGAAGAGACGAATTGATCGAACAGGCCTCAAGAACGTCATTCAGATAAGAGGTGCTGACCCTGACGAGAAAATTGGGACAGTAAATTTATCAGAAGTTAAGAATTCGAATAAGACAACAAGTTGGGAACTTTTAAAGGATAGACCGTAAATATTGGAAAAGAGAACCCGCTTTTTTCCTTTTCTGGATCATTAGTAGAGAAAACTCACCTCTTCATGGTGAATAGCATATGTGTATTCACCATCATTTGTAATGTTGATACAGTTGGATCCATAAGCTTCAGCATCACATCTGTCGTTACGATCACCCATGAAATGAATCTATATAAAACCACAGTACAAATGGTTAATTCAAACACTTAAATTCTGCTAGATGTTATTAAACCGTGGTTTATTAACTCGGTAATACAGTAGATGACAATTAAAATTAAAAGTGTACGAGAAATAATAATAATTATAACGTCCATGATTTTTTACACGATGTAAGTTAGACTGATGTCTACATCGTGATAACTTCAGCTACGTTGTTCCATTATTACACGCAACACCACCAATAATCTAAAATTAAGTATAGACCATGCTGATATTGGTCTATACTTAATTTTAGATTATTGGTGGTATTTTTCTTTGCACTCCGAGAAAGTTTTGGAGCAGTACAGAAGAATTTTTCTAATTACAAAACGTCTTCTTAATTGCAGCTCCAGAGCTCGTTCGGAGTGAAAAGAAAAATACCACCTTTTAATATTACAGGTAGTAAAGAATCGATATTAGCCAACGCAGTTAAAAATACGAATACTAATAAATACAATTTTCAACGTGCATTTTGTAAATGGTTAAGCTGAAGAGAATCCCTGAAATTCCGAAAATAAACTGAAAAATCTCAATCCAGAAAATCCCGGGATTACAATTTGGCCCCTGGATTGGATTCCCTGCATGCAATTCGACAAAATGCGTCACATAAAGTTAAAAAATATCTCGTGAATACTGCTCGTGATGTCACGAATTATCGTATTCGTATCGTATCGCCTTAAGACTATGAAGGACAGGCCAGGCAGTCAGTCAGTCAGGCACAGATTTTTTCAGCTTTTTTTTTTTTTTTAGATTACTATGGCTGTCTACATGGAGAAAGCAGGATTAATTTTCTTGCGACACCACTCCCAAGATACGTAAAAGAATGAAATAAAATTTAAATCTATGAAAGTTGAGTTATTTTTGTATGGAAACTGCTATTTTATATTTTCTAAATATAAATTTTAATATTTTTAGTATTTTAATATTAAATACCTTCTTGCAGGTTTTTCAGAATTATCAAAGAAGTTAAAAAAGCGTTATATTCCCATCGACTTTACATTAACAGCCCATGACCCGATTTAGTTAATTTTAATCTAATCCTCAATATAATTTGACTCTATAATAACACCATGTAAACACTTACCTTAATTATCTTGATTTTACAAATAAATAATTTAACAAAAAAAAAAAAGCTTTATTTGAACGGCTGCGGCCGCCCATATGATTTTAAACGTTGTCATAGCAACGATTAAAATAAACAAAAATTCCGGCGAAATCGTAAAAAATGGACCTTAAAACTTACTTAAAACTGGCAACTCATTTTTCGTCACATGTTGTGGTCTAGCCTATTAACACGCGGTCTGCTTGTCTGCTATAGGCTTAGACAACAAGACCACAACACGTGACCCGTAAAATGACGTGCCAGTTTTAAGGTCCATTATGTAAAAAGAACAAAAGGTGACTTTGTATAATTTTTGTATGTTCCAATTTTAACAGATAGATCATAGAACAGAACCAGTTGTGCTTCTATGGAAGCGGTACCGCAGCACTATGGTGCTTCGGTGCTCAATATTACATCCCCCAGCACTTGTGATTGTATTAGCAAGTCCTGTATTCGGATTAAAATGGCAGTATTAGGTAGGCCTATACTTTACCGACCTGGAAAACAGTGTTCTTTACCCTTATTTCAATATCACAGTATTCATTACTAAGTCTTAGCTTGTTCAGTTCTGCCATCGTATCCACACAGTAGTCTTCCATGGATTTATTGCTGTTGGATTTGGAAGCCATTTTTCCATAAGGAATTTTTAAAACAAACAGAAATAACTTTATTAATATTTTTTCCTCATTTCATTTTTTTTCCATTTCTGTCATTTTCACTAAAATGTTGCTGGGGCACTCAGTAATCTGTTTTTTTTACCCATCAAAATATCTGCATTGTTTTGAATGTTTGCGAGATTTAATTTTATATCTAATATTTCAGTGTAAAAAAAGCAATCTTTATATTTATAAAATACAATATTTAAACCGTCTAATCGATTTCTGTAATAATATTTAATCACGATGATAAAATGTTGTGATTTTGAGACGAATTCTCTCTTCATGCTCCAATTCCCAACTGAATCAAGCGAAAATTTTGATTGAACTAACGGCGCTTGTTGAAAAGTATGTGCATTTATCAGCTGATAAAGCACCACACAGCATCATTTTTCGGAGCAGCTGTTGTCTGAATACAAACTAGCTAAATTCTGTTGAAAAAAACGAACCGGTACTACAAATATTATAAAAAATAATATACATAGTACCGTTCTACCTTACCATACACAATATTAATACAAAGTAACGGGAATTACCACATATAATAATAATAAAATAAAGCCTTTTCTTCAAGGGGTTTAATAAACGCATCCAATGACAGAGAAGCGCTTGATTATCAACCAATGGCTGGAAAGCTAAAAGATTTGGTATTGCGCGCAGCTAGGGGGTTTTATATCTACAAACAGGTTCAGCTGATGATTGTGATGAGGGGAGATATCACAGACGAATATTTAAATTACTGGATATAATATTATTGTTATGACTGTCAACTGTAATCGATTCGCGTGGTGACTCATTGAGGAAATTTTTTATCAATAACACAATTTGTTTTCGCCGGGAATTCTTTATACAATAAACGGTAAGCTTATTATTTAATTATTATTGTTTACTTTAACATAGGAATCCCCCCCTTTAATATATACCCTTGTTTAATATTCAGATTAATGTTGAAATTAAAGGGTTTATTTAATTATTTTTGCCCTATCCTAGCTCATCCACACACATCCGAAAATTCAGAAATCTGCCTGACAAGAATGCCCTACGAATGGTGAATTAATACCGTACCTAATACCCCTTATATTTAGCTTATTATTTACTTAATAACGGTTATTTTTATTCAACATTAGGATGTAATAAATTATTTAATGTTTATTTTAAAGACTTATGCAAAATAAGATTTAAAAATATATAAAAACAACAGTGATCATTTTATAATTCTTTGTAAAGCAGTTTTCGAAATCAAAGAAGAGCCGTAAAATAGTGTTAGTTTTTTGCACAAGGTTCAATGACCTTTTTATTATGAAAGGTGTCGCCACTGTAGCGAGAATGGGTGCTTAAATAAAATAATAATAATAATAAAACTATTCAAGCTTTAGCAAATAATAGGAAAATAATACAATTATAGTTGGAGATAAAATTATCTTGTAATTAGGTGTTTTTAAAACTGTCCTAAATTCTCATCATTTTTCTCATGGCATCTTCTCCATCTTTCGCGCTTTATCCTTTCCCCCTGATGATTTCGGCTCGCCATCACTACGCTAATTCATTGCACGACAGCGGATAGAAAAGGGGTTGGTGGAGGCTTTGAGCTCCTTGGCGTTTTTATTAGTTCGTTTACTTCTTGTTATTTTCTTTGCAAGTTCTTTACAATCTTGGATATCTGCCATAAATAAGTTCAGGACTACGTACCTATTTAACCCTGACTGCGTGTTTTTAAACCTTATAAAGCTTTAAAATAATAGGCTATTATCCCGGGATATACCGTTCATTTTTCCAATCCCGAAATCCCGGGATTTATGGATGGGTAAAACTGCCAAAAGTGCCCATAATTTTTTCAAAATATTATTAAATTCAATCCCGATTGACAATTTTCAATCCCGAAATCCTGGGACAGAAAATATGGCCCAGGATTTCAAATTCAAACCCTAATTTTTGAACTTTAGAATAAAAATCTTGTAGACAATCTAGTACAACTTTTCCAATGAATTATGGAGCTATGCATATCAGCAAGAAAATCTCAATAAATCATCAAATTTTATTACTTTTAGACCAATTTTCCGATCCCGGGATTAACAGTTTTCAATCCGAAATCCCGGGATTGAAGTCCCCGGGAGTGAAATTCTTTAGTAGCGGCTCTTTCGGATGATATTTTAAACGGAGGTCCTTCTCTTATTGCTTTCTGCGCGTTTAAAAAAACGGGGGTCTATACGGTTATACCGGCCGTCCGGCCCCCACAATGTTAAACATAGGGGGAAAATACATTGGGGACCGGTATAACCGTATATATAGTACCAAAAACCCTTATGATATGTCAGGGCAGGTAAGTTATGCGATATGAGGTCTACGTCTACCTAATTGTATCTAGGCAAAATATCAATTTAATTGTCGTCGGGTTATGACCTAACTTTAAAATTTCATTAAAAGGGGACCTCATTTCGAGAAAAAATTAAAGATAGTTTAATTATTGGCACCATCATCCTTGAAAATACATGTATGTATAAGCTATGGATGATACATAGAGCTGTACGTAGCCAGTGGGGTGATTGGGGTGACGAAACCGATGGGCGCCGGAGGAAAAGAGTCTCCGGGCCCCCAGAGGTTCCAAATGGGAATGGCCACTGACCCAGGTAATTGATTCACTAATACTACGAGTATAACTTACTGTTATAGAATTTAGAAATGTAATAGGTATAGGGGTTAAAATGACTTAAAAGATTGGAAAGTAAAAAAATGTTTTTGGTCTCCCACAGACTCCTACGTCCCTCTATAATTCCCATTTCAGGGGGAGGGGGGAGGGGCCCCAATGAAATTTACTTAGAAGGGCCCCGGCTTCGAACTTACGGCACTGATGATATACAAGGCATAGCTTTCATTATGAACAGTACATACGCAAAACCAGAACCTATGCTGGTATTACAATGTCAAATACACTCGTACACTCGTTATACGAGTAAGTAACTGCTGTACAAAACGTATTACACACCGTATAATTATTACATACCCACACCTATAACAACAACTTCAACATGAAATCTCCGCGCCCTTGGTTTTATATACCTTTATTTATTATTTATCGTTTTTCGGAGTATTTTCCACATAAGTTTTTGGCCATATTCCAGACTTTAGCACCGATGAGTTATTCGTTTCTTTCAAATAAATAGTAATAATAATCTTTCAATAAACATTGATGACGTAATATCTTCAGGTGTAAATAAGACCATAAGACAAAAGTTTTTGAGAGGTATAGCCAAAGGCAGCTAAACCGCCTGAAAATGGGGGAACGTTCTTCGTTCAGTATAACTTAGAACGATTCGTATAATTATGTCCGACACCGGTTAACCCTTTAATCCTATGTGGGATTTTTGGTTTAAAAATGATAGGGTCACCGGTCACCAAAGAAATTCCGAAGATTTTTTTAGGTTCTAAAGTTGGTAAAATATTCGTGTCGAAACCTAGTATTCGGGATTCCCAGCTTGACTGAAGCCCCGCCCGACGTGGAGACTGAAGAAAGTCTAAAATAATTGTTTTCTTCGTATTAACCCTTGGACGAAAATGGACATATGACACACCAAAATTTAAGTCTTTAAAAGATATATTCGAAAATGTAAAGAGTGAAAGTTCAGTATATTTAAAAAAATCTTTTAATTTAATGCGACGACACCATAAATTTTTTAACATTTTCGAATAGATCTTTTAAAGACTGAAATTTTGGTCTACGGGGTATATCGTATGTCCATTTTCGTCCAAGGGTTACGGAGAAAAAAATTATTTTAGAATCGTAGACGTTCTTCAGTCTCCACGGGCGACGCTTCAGTCAAGCTGGGAACCCCGAATACAAACTTCTATCTCCCGATTTTTGGCGGTGACCTAACATTTTAAAAACGGAATAAATCTCATTGATCAGAAGAGTTTACTCTATACAGTCTCAAAAGATATCGTGTATAGTGTATACTATACACGATATCTTTTGAGAAGTGTTCCGCGCGATTTTAGTCAGTTTTAGCCATTACGTCTGGGGCAAAAAAAACTCTTATTTTAATTGTATCTTCGTAACCGCTGAACGGATTTGGACGTGTGATACATAGAAATGACCGCAT
>JAQGBM010000867.1:0-12031 GCA_034698405.1 Symphylella vulgaris | reverse complement strand
CCACAATTACTGGTATAGGCTACTTATAGCATATACCGACAATCCGACAACTAAGGTATAACCCGACGACGGATCGAGTGATGTTTGAATTCAGCTTATAAGGTTTTTAAGAGTGGAATCCAGAAAAACAGAACAAAGTAAAAAGAAATAATCTCACTGATGTGTTTTCTAATAAATGTAAAATACTGGGACAAAGAGAATCTATCCCGGTTTAAAAACTCCCATTCGAAACAACTTCACTCATCCAGATGTTCTTACCATTGCATAATTGGGTGTCAGAGTGTGTACCCCTGAACCCTAGGCACTGGCATAAATGTAAGATAGCATTGCATAATTTTAGTGAATTAATTTATAGTCAGATATCAAGTCTCGTTTTACTTAGCAGCAGTATTAGTACGTACCCTCCATGCAAATTTCCCATTGAGGGGTCTTTTATGAGGAGAAAACTATGATGAGAACACGTGTATGTTAATATCATGGCAGAGTGAGGTAAAGTCAAATAAATTGTTACATTATGTTAACTTTTCCCTTTATTTCATAAAAACAAAACGACATATTTGTCAGTTTCCACAGCTAGCACGCAAAGCTTATGTACTGCAGCAAGCTTGAAACAACAGTCATGGGAAAGAGAACACTTTCTCCATAAGCGACAAAGCATTTTTTATATCCCCGCCTCCCACCCCTCTTAAAAAAAAACCAACAAGGCAGTATGTTTTATCACACAACCTGCAACTTGATTATGGCTGCATGCATAAGGCTATACAGGGTCGTACCGATCCGATTATATACCCTAATAACAACCGTGCATGACAATTTTTATGTGAATTTTCCAATTTAATTTTGTGGCGTATACATAATCAATAACCGTATTATCTAAGAAGACCTAAAAGTATTTCTTCGGAAAAGTTAATTTCGTAAAAAGTTTTCCGAAAATACCTCCAAAAATAACTGTCCAATTTACTTCACTACCAATGTTGTGGAAAATTTTACTAGTCCCAACTCAACACTATAGATTATTTTTTTCCCATGATCACCCAAGTTCTCAGACCCCCTCTTCAATTGAATATAACATGAATTGAATATAACATGGAACCCTAATATAAATTTGCCCTAAAGCGAAAAGGGATAATAATGAGACAACCTGTATAAATATGGTATCATTTTGATATCAGAGAATAATACCAACCAAACCACAGCATCCTGTTTTATACTGGACTTTTATACAGTAGCAAGTTAGAGAGAAGCATTACACGTTCAATTTATTATTGCATGAGATATACTCAGGTCGCATCTCTATTTTTTTTTACCATGCGCATTGCTTGTACGTTAAATTACTGCACGCATGTATACAATATAATAAAAACGATACAGACACAAAAAATATATTGTACATATTCATATAAAAAATAAATAAAAATACAACAAATATAAACTTGGGTATATTGACCTATCCGTCAATTAGCATTCTCAGAAAAATAATAAATTTTTTGTGTCAAATAAGTAAATAAAATGCTGCCTGTGTTATTTGCATATTTGCTAAGAATAACAAGACTGTTTGCCCTAAAATAATACGACTACGAGTATAGTAACAGAGTTACTAACATTATGGACGTATAACTTTTTTATTGCTTGCTTTTTATTACATTTTTATTTATATACCTGTTACTGAATTCTCTTGGTACACAGCGAAGATTATTATGGTGGGCCTATATATTCTCTCTCTCTTGTATTTTATAAATAAAAAGAAAATATGGCTTCTGTCTTCAATGGACCGCACAATTGGATTCTATAAATCTCATATATAACATACTGTAAGTTTAAAATGTCTGTATACCCTTATAGCCTAATCCCTGTATATAATATAGTCGAACGTTTGTTCTGTCGGCCTATTTGATGCAATTGAGGCTAAAAATCAGAAAATACAGGAATGAGTCTTTACCACCCATCTGGACCAATTTTGTTTCGTTTGTTTGATTTTTTAACTTGGTGAGATTCGAAATATGATCAGAATGAATTCACCCCAGACAATGGACATATTGGTATACTTTAAAGTGCAGAGAGGAGGGGAATCTACACAAACTCACAAAGGGACCATACAGCTCGGTTTACACTCGAGCATGTAAGTATTAATAGTGGCCATCCTAATTTAGAAATTATTCTACCCAGCCTCAACTGGGACTTTTTAAGATCAAAATCTGGGTTCTGAAGCAAGCGCGCAAATTCCCAAACCACTGGCTGTACGATTGTTTGAGGGTCTTATACGAGCAGAGAGCAAGGGAATCAACATTGGATTTCGGGTTTACACTTTTATATCCTGAGAGACTGGAATCTAGGAATCGTCTAAAATTCCTACCAACCGGCAACCTCGAAATCAATATTTTGAAACAGTTTTAAAACTGGAAAAGGAAATATTAATGTTGAACAAAAATGTGATATGATTTAACAAAATGTTGAGTAGATTTTATGTTATCTTATGAGAGGGTAGTGGGCGGAAGGTATTTTTTCTTGGCGGCGTGTCTGGGAAACACATCTAGGCTTTCTACCCCTTCATCAAGTACTTGAAAAGTGCTAATTATACAGAAGAAACATTTCTGCGTGTTTACACATTTAAAAGGAGCTTTAAAAAATTCTGAAAAATAAGATTCACACAGTTTATACACCTGTGCAACCATTATTATTCTGTAAAAAAAGAGCTCTGGCTTCCTTTACCTTTATGCAAAATTGTGCAAATAGACACAAAATAATATGTAACATGAAAGTGTTTATCAAATTCCATACTGCTTCTGAGACAAGTTCAAATACCTCAATTTTAATTTCTAGCCTACAATAAGAACCGAAACCGAGGTTAAAAACCACAATACTTTGCGGCGAGGATTCGCGTCCTCTTCTAAGAGAAAATTCTATAAGAAAATACACGTTACCTGTACGTTTTACGTGTACTTCTTGAGTTTTTTGCTGATTAGCACGATTCGTAAGTAACAATACTTGGGTTTCATGATGTGGTTTGTCCTTGGCTTAATGAGTGTTGTTCTTTTGCTTATTTTTCTCTTAGAAATGGGAGCGAATCGGGCCCATTGTATAAAATAACTTAGAAGTACCGGTATGCTATAATTGTAGCCTACTGAAACTAAAAACAGCAAACATCAGAGGATGAGCCATTACTTCCTTAATTCCAGGGCCAATTTTATCTACAGGGGATAAATGATTCCTATTTCTATATTTGAGACTCTTTTAACTCGAAGAGAGCAAGGGGTCTATCTCAACTCTATAAAAATGTCTCAGCTAATAGTGATCTATGAGAAAAATTGATCCTAAATCTCCCGAACTCGATCGGAATTCGAACCCACACAGGTTCTGAATGGGCCGGGTTTTAGTATGTTTACTGTTTAAACTAATTAAGTTATAATAAGATAGAAAACTTTTTTTCCCCTAGAAAGTAAATTTCGTTATAATTTATACGTCTCTCGAGAGAATAAAGAAAAACAAACTCTAAGAACTCAATCAATCAATAACCTGTATGAGTAATTGCAAATGTTTTTGTCAGTGCTATGTTTTTTCCTAATCTTGTTGCTAAGGGCTACAGACTAACAAACCAATATAGAACATTGGACAACTAATGACGCGATCCAATAATATTTATATACGAATGCGCGTTATGCCAATATCTTTCATTAAAAAGAAAGGTATTTGATGGAAGCCGTACTTCTTCTTCCTAAAATAGGGGCTAAAAGGGGTATATTTTTTTATAATACTAGGCTACCGGCTACCCCCGTACCCGTAGTGCTCACATAGGATAGGAATTTACTTGATTGTTCTAATCGTACTAGTCTACGGTATCATTCTATATCCATCAGCAGTCAGCACATACAAGACAAACGGTAAATTTGGACTTGGAGAATTTTTGTTTCGTGCGCTATATACCCTGTAAATTATGTGAGAGCGGCAAAAATTCTTTTTTGTTAAGTTATAATCTATTAATTTCCTAGTTGTATAATAAAGCATTTTAAGACATTGACAGCAGCCAACTCTTTTATCGTATAGTATAATACGGCAAAGTATAAAAAGAAAGTCGGAAAGGTAGAGTGTTAGCACGCAAATATACTCCTCTTCCCTTCCGCCTTCATGCATCTTTTAAGTTCTAAACATTTTATCAACGAAAAAGCATCAACAGTGAACCACACGTGAAAAAGTAATGAAGATTTTTACATCAACAGACTACATGAAAAACTAACTAACTGGGACATAATACTTCAATATTTAACGTTATTCCTTTGTTTCCTTCCTTCGCATATCCGCTATATTCCCTCGCTGTATTGTTTAAATTTTTAAAGTGCGCAGCCACATAGGCATACAGATAGCACCGTGTGCTGCAATATATACAGTTAACAGGCTTTCCGTGATATACTCGTATATACCTTGTAATCTTGGAAACTTAAAACTTTAACAAAGCAAGGTATCTGTCACAGTTTCTAAACTTATATAAATGTCACATGAGGTAATGTGGAGATCAGTAAACTGTAAAGGCGCAATTCTACCTGAAACATTTATATACTGTGCAGGCAGTTCGGTGTATTATTTTTATTGCGGGTATAGAATTTTGCCTATTTTATATAGCCTGCATGCATATAAATACGTAATGTATTGAAGGAAATCCAGGATTTCCAGGTGTACGGCAGCTGAAACTTATTCAATTTTATTATATTACAATTATGTTTACCCCGTATACAGGGTATATTGTTTCGAGTTTTTAATTTTTAAGTTGCTATCACAGAAATTCCAGACCTCTGCTCTGTCATGAATTACTGTTTGAGATATAGAGGCAATTTTAAGAATTAATATCTTCTGGGTAATTGGAATAATGGTTGAAGTATGGAGGCTCATTCGGAAGAGCATTTAAACCCAGGTCCCTATATGCTGTGTATAGATCCCCTTCCTCCCTGTCCTCCGCACATTAAAATAGTCTAGTGATGTGAGTTGGAAAATTTTCCGAGGATATTTTTCCGGAAAATTTTCCGTTATTTAAACATTGAAATTTTATTTTTTAACAAACTGAATCAAATTTTTATCATATTGATAACTTCAGATCGTATTTATAAACTTTGGAAAAAATGACAAGTTTTTTAAATCAATTTTTCCAAATTTCCGGAAAAATATAAATTGGAAAATTGTCCGGAAAAATATAAATAGTATAATTGTCCGGAAAATTTTCCGATTTATAATTTTCCGGAAAATTCACATCACTAAAATACTTCCTCTTTATCATACAAATTCAGAACCAATGAACCAATTTTCTCCACAAGGGCCTATAATAAGTTAATAATGCAAAATAACCGGTTCATTAATTTTCAATAAGCAAGAGGATCTACCCGAATAGACGAAAGAACCATTGCTCTAAGTTATAACCATGCATTTATCACACTAAAAAGTATTAAGTTAGAAGTCTTTGTATGAATTATTCAAGGAAGGTGCCGATACGGATACCAATATTTTTCTTTGGTACTGGTACCGGTATTGGGTATCTAGGCTATTAGGGACAATTCGGCAATTAGCAGAATGTTTCTGCAATTAGACTGTCGGTAAAATGCAAATAGCTCGGCGCCATCATCCTATTGTTGGATTGTCCGGCAAGTACGAAACGAATACTACTACGTTAATACGGTGTGAGAAGGAAATTAATATTTCCCTTCCCCCCTCTCTTTGACGTTTAATACTGTGGCTTACACGAACATAAATTTTTTGCATAATAATTTTAATAATTATGCACAAAAGAGATTAAAAAGTGGCCGATCGTAAATTAATCTTGCCGTCGTCACGCATATTTTATCGATTACGTTCAACCAACCCTCTCTAATTCTCACGCTTATCATATATTGGATCGACTATAGGGTACGAGTTGGTCGGTACGAAATAAAAGTTATATAAAAAATCAATGCTGACCCCTTTCCAAACAAATCAACCCCGCATTCAAGATGCACCCAGTATAATTACGGTAGTGCATTAATAATAAAACGTATATATCGTTGCTGTGCGCGTGTTCTGGCAACCCTATTATATAGCGTAGAGAAGGCTACTTCAAAATTTACGTGTAATTTTTACCCCTTTCTCGTTATCCATGTTTCACCTGAAATTATTTATAAATGACGTTATTCGGGGTGTCATGCACATTGCACTTACCCATCATTATCCCTCTTGTAAACAAAATTTGGTCAAAAGTCAAGAGTCCTAAAAACCAGCTGAGAAATGGGATCTCGTGTTACACTTTCACAGTTTCACTCGAAAGAGCCGTAGCTCTGAGAATTTATCATCTTCAAACCCCACCTACGAGTATATCTCTATGTAAGATTTTATGAAACGTTATATAATGCCGCCATTACAATAAGTAAAATCTTAATTATGTGTAATCTACATAATAATCTTTCACTAAGAGAAATGTTTTGGACTGAGATTTGAATCCGTTAACCAGATCCAGTCAACCCCCACCCCGGAGGAAGTTTAATAGGCCCCCTACTATTTACTCTGACTCGAGTCTTTTTTGGGCTGTTGGCCATATAGTATTGTAGACCCTATCCTAAAACGTATGGAGTTCACCCATATTCCATACATACCTCTTCATCACTATAGTAGCCAACATAATCTAGAGCTATAAAAAATTATAGGCCTAGAGACATAGAACCTACTGTATCATATATAGCAAAATAATGTTCTTCAATTATACCTGCGCTATACTCAAACAAACTTTTATTAAGTTACAAGTGTCATCACTATTTTTGGCAAAGATTCAACCTATACAGGTATTTATGATCTCAACTGCTACTTGCATAAAAATTCATGACACTATACAGAAATCATTGAGAAAATAACGCGTGGTTTATCACCCTAAACTTACACTGTGTGAACAGCATTCGTTATTACGGGCATGGATCTAAAATAAAGCCATTATGGGCAATTCTCAAGACCATTTTTCGAAGAATATAATGCTGATGTGTATATTACACGAATGAGAATGAAAGTCATCAGGGTGTCCAAATTTAATTATGTTCTGTGTATATACTTCTTGTAATTTAATTTGAATACAAGCTATACGGTAGATCTTAGAATTATGTTACAGCGAATTTTGTTTGCCTGCAAGAACTGTATTAATTTAATCTATAATTTCCATGATAATCTCAGAGAGCACTTGATATATCTGCAGAGAAGACCTTGGAATTCATAAAATAACGTATACGGTAACTTAACACACAATTTACACACTATAGGCAAAACAAAACAAAATTGTTACAAAATTCTACACATCCACCAATCATCTTTCAATAATTTGCCTATTTGTTATTAAGAGCCACCACTCCAGGATTTTCTATTAATAGATCTGATCTCGACATAGCCTCTGCAGGTGCAAGTGTTGGACCTGGCTATTGGACCTGCAGGTCCATAACTTATTCTAATATGGTTACAAAAATTATTAATTGTACATTTTTTTTTAACATATGAATTACGAATTTAACCAATCTTTACTTCTTACCGGTATACCGTAGTACGTCAGTACTTGTGTAATTTGTTCCCTTTAGGCTAATAATATAAGAACGGTACTGTATAAGATATGTATGCCACATTTTTTGGGACAACTTGTTTCGAATAATATTAGCTATTCACCTGTCTAATCACACAGAAGAAAAATTCCATGCAGCTTGCCATAAAGTTCTATATTCATATTATATTACTTGCCACACTAAGACTAATGTATGTAGATATACCTGCAATAAAAATTGAATTTACGTCGAACTGGAAATGTACGACACATGCTGAGCATGTTCTCAAACTAATAAACAAGTTATACTTTCCTATATACACACATCGGTCGGTTAATTTCATGACTTTTCTAGCTAGGAGGAATAGAAATGAGTGTTAATGCTAAGGATTACGACCAAAACTTACAAATCGATAAAACAAAAGTAATAAAATTACTTCATTCATATATTTTTTTATATAGTCCCTATACTCTCAATGATAGGAATAAAATCATAAACATATATTATATTCATGAATGACCACCCTATTCTGCTGTTTTATTTCAATCAATCCTTTGTTTGTGTGGAGATTTCTTAAAATCCGGATAAAGAAGTCACTAATGTAACGTAAGTCAGAAATAGGTCTTAATTTGGTACTAATTCTGGTATACGAGTACTGTATAATAGACAGATTCAGTCATCTCTTATTATTATAATTATGGGGATTTTTTGTGAATAATTTTTTTCATTAATTTAAAATCAGAGGATGGAGATGTCAGTGGGTACAAGTCCCATCCATACAGCCTACCACGACCTCTGAAATTTAAAAAAATTTATTTTCGTGATTTTTAAAGCATTTTCTGACAATCACAACAATTTTAATTAAACATAGGACTCTGAGATAAGTTGTTTGGTTTTTACAAAATTTCCTACCACTTTAATTGTTATCGAGTAGGTAAATTCTAATTTCCTAAAATAATCCATAAATAGAAAATAGAAATAGTTTGACAATTTTTTTAAACTTTTATTAATCATAGAAAAAAATGCATTATAACTTATAATATGAATATGAATTTTAAACGAAAACGATACAAACTTGTATATTCCTGCGTAAAATAAAGGCCACTGAATTCCCAGAATAAAGTCCCTATTCCTTTGTACGACAGGTATTTATAAATAAAAGTGGCAGCCACCTGAGCGTATGTGATTTCCGAGCACCTAATTCTTCCATGGAATCGGCTCGTATGTAAAGGATGGGGAAATGTTACGAGGCAATGAAGCAATAATTACAAGTTAGTAACGAGTGCTTATTGATCGAAGAGAGTATTATTATTAAAGCAACTTATGCGAGCTATATACGTTTGAACATTATATGCTGCTGACAAGAGTTCCGATGCATGTTGGTTATTGATGGGCTCTCGCATTCGCTCTAAATATTTACCATCAGTTACATCAATGCTAATTCTGAAAACGTTAATTATTTTAAAGCAGTTAATGTTCGAAAATCGATCCTAGGACATTGCTTCTGATGCCATCCATGGCAGTCAATCAATTTTGTTTACAAAATATCTACAGGGTTAATAAAATTAATGTTGAAGACAGATTTTTTAAACAATTTCAAATGATGTAGATGAGAATTTACATACCGTATAGACTACATTAACCTAGACTAGAATGAGGGATAATAAAAGAGTGGAAGGATACCCCCATAAAAAGGAGGGTGACAAATTGACAATGCGAAATTTCCACTTTTCGCTAATTTTAATTTATCATAGCCTATACAGTACACTATGTTTATAAGGGAAATTTTTCAGTATATAGCTTTCGCACCTAAAAGGCTTCTTAAAGTAATTATTTATACCGGATTGCAAAATTATCAAGGCCGGGAGCTTATAAATCTGTGCTGGATGAAAATAATTAAGACATTCGTAGATGAAAAATAGCGTAGGCTATATCGCGCTTCAAATGTCACTAGGTGTATTTACTAAACAACCTCATCTGTACCTATATTTCCTGTATCATTATTCATTAATATTGCACTCTGTTCTTTCGTGCCTATTTGAATGATACAACTCACTGTATCATATCTGCATGAGCTCAGCATGAAGAAGATAAAGTTGCATAGAAGGTTTGGCTATTATACTGTTCATAACCGACGTAATGTCCTCCTATATTAGCCTACTCAAGTATTTCATTTTATAAACAACCTAAGTTCATAAATATTGGCAGTTATATATTTCTGTTTAACATGGAAATCCTGTGCAAGTTACATAAATTAATGTTCCCAAAATCTAAAATCACTGGGTCAAAATGGGGTTATTATGGGGATAACTTAAATATGGGTATTCGCGTTTGTTATTATCCCTCGTTAAAAATAGAATTAAACTATAACCCAGATTTTTACCCAGCTGCTTTTTTTAGATTTTGGGAACCCGTATTTAATAAACCTATAAATTATTAAAACCACATGTTCACATCTGTTTTTATTATTTAATTTGTTAAAATATTAATTATTAACCATTAATTTAGATGACCGTATGCCACTAATGCAGCAAAATTCGCACCTTGCTTTGCATCCACGGAGAGCGAATTTCCAACTGTACCCCAATAACTAAAGCATTATCTCAATCACGTATTACGATGGAAAAGACTGTATTATTAATATACAAGCCATATGGTAAAATTCAAAATAAATGTTATACGAGTATAAGGCTACAGCTTTGTGCTGTGTAGGCTGAAATCACACATTTTTTTTAGCCAAACATAAAAACGGGAATAAAAATTTAATGACTGTTTCCAGACCAGACATAATAAGAGTTTATTGTCTCCTAAAGGAAATGCTCAATATTATTATGGCTCTCTATGGAAGCTTCTTTTCTTTAGAACTTCCAATATATTTTTTTAAATACCCCGGGTATTAAACAGAATTATTTTATTTTGTATTCACTTGCAGGCTGCAGCAATGGCTGCAAGAGCTTCTTGGGTTTTTGCAACTTTTTCGTAACTTTTATTTCAAATTTATTTGTGCTAAATTTATATGCGTGGATTTTTGCGAATTGCACATAAAGATTATTGCAAGATGCAAGTTATTATATTTAAAAAAAACTATATCAGGGTCGATTGCTGAAGTCCGGATTAGTTTAATAATAATTAAACCAGGTTTAATTTTAATCCTGACTTGTGCAATCGATTCCTTGTAAACATTTTACCAAATTTATCAAATTACCTATAGGCCCTATGGCCTATAAGCCTATTCGTAAATGTTCAGTAACCCCAGGTTTTTTCCTGATTGTGTCGTTTGATATTCTGTAATATGTATAATAATTTCTGTTCTTCATTACATATCTTATATTTATACACCAATATGGTTCGTGTTTCTTTGCATTTAAAACACACCTAATAAATCAACTCGTAGTTAAAACATGTTCCGAGTGAGCTGTTTTACATCAAGTTTTCTGTCAAGTTGTTTTGGCTATTTCGTATAATATCCTTTATCCACTACTTTCCATAACTTAAAGTGTCATATTGGTTGTATTATATCGTAATTTAAACCCTGTAGAATTAAAAGAAATGTTCTGTAATTGTTTGAATTAATATTTTGAATCTAAGCCTGCATACGAAGTAAATGTGCAGACAGCTAAATACTGTACCCGTATAGGTGATCTAATTAACGGAAATCTATCCGAATGAGCCAGCACTCCAGAATTTTCTCAACCAGCTGTCTTATTCCGGCCTCAATATGGATTTGAACCTCAGCACACATTATACCAATACAGGCCCATTATCTCAGCAGAAAATGCCAAAGTTACAAAATACCCTATCACATACTTATTTCAAGCCATAAAATGAGCAAATAAATACGACTGCATAGCTTACTGTGTAAAAATTATTAGGATTGCGGCGTTTATATCTGATACAAGTCTATACGAATTCTGTTATTGTGCAAATATGTTGTTCCGTCATTATTAGCAGATAATAATCCAAATTGCGTGTAACGTTATAGGGCATGTATTCGTTGCACCGTACAGTCGAAGGGTCAGCGCTGAAAATAAAACTTTACCGTCAAAGTGTGAACCTATCGATTTGTTAGCAATACTATAGCGTTATCACGCAAGCAAAACAATCAACTTCACCACGGGATATATTAGAGAATACACTCATGGCGCACTTTCTGACATTTTTGATAACATGCTGCTTTTAGCAGTCGGTCAAACTGAAAGCTTCTTAATGAGACTATATGCTCAATTTTATTTCTATAAATGTCCGGAACCTGCAATTATCATTTTATAATTTTAGCGCAGCATTAACAGCAATCATCAGGGTGCATAATAGTCTTCATCAAAATTAAGTGTTTTGCATCGATAATCTCTATAGGCCAGTATGTATTTTTACTGTACCCGGTATATTGTAGTAATATTGCCTATGCTGCAGAAAATATTGGGATTTCTTTAGGTGGGTGCCAGGGAACCCTAACATATTTGTTTCAATGTTAGATTTTTTTGAGGGCGGGGGGGGGGGGGGGATAG
>JAQGBM010000866.1:0-12032 GCA_034698405.1 Symphylella vulgaris | reverse complement strand
GTATGTTTATATTTCTCTCTTTTTCTACTTGAAGAGAGATGTAGGGAATGATACCATTGCTGCTCGCGGAGGGGGGGAGAAGTAAATAAAAGTAAGACTTTTATCGTGTTGACACACACTTGGCGAATGTCGCTTTAATAATTCAATGGTTTAAAAAGGTTGTAAATGACGCACACACTTAAAAAAAAAAATTTCATTTTTAAATAATTAAAAATAAGAGATCAAGACCCAGATTTCTAAAAATCTGAAAAAGTGGTCAAAATATTGATAAAAAGAAGAATTTTACGAAATAGATATAATTATTTAGGTCTATTCTAATTTTCAATAATAGGCTATGTACTTCTCCTTTACGAAAATAAAATTAATTTATTTACAGTCGAACTTAAAATTAAATTTTGATTATTGATTGTCGGATTCTGGGACTGGGAGAACACACCTATTATGACTATCTAATCTAATTATTACAAAAGTATTTTTAAATTGACAAGAATAAATTAGTACACAATTTATAGATAATAATATTTATTAACAAAATTAAAATTAGTACATTATAGTTAATTTATTTACTTACAATATAATTTTTATTCATAATTATTGTTACAAGAAAATGCTAATATTAAACATAAGTTCAAATTAATAATTATTTACACGTAACTTACAAACAAATTATTATAAGCCGAATATTCTTCGCATATTATTGTTTATTATTAATTATATTATTTTTTCTTACAGGCTGAAAAGTAGAGATTAGACATAGAAAATAATATTTTATAATATTAAACACTATTAACACTGTTTGCTAATACATTCGAAAAAATATATTTTTTAAATATTATTTTTTTTAAATTAATTTGTAGCCTATCTTTCAATAATTTGTATATTGGATTGTCATATTGTTATCATAATTAAAATCATTATTTAAAAAAGTTTTTGTCATAATATCTTTCATTTTAATTAAGTTTGGTCCGGATATGTACCATAAAAAGCATTTAAAAGCCTACCATATATGAATAAATCCAGAAAATTGTCTAACTTGTAGTAAGTTACTATTGCTAGATGATAAATGTATTGCTACAAGACTGTCTAATAAAAAGGGTGCTTAAGTTTAAGGTAGGCTATGTGAATACAATAATATTATTATAGATTTTAAAAAATTAATAATAAATCCATGAAGTGTATTAAATTGTTCTTAATTAAGTTAAAGTTATTTCAATAAATGTCCATTACAGCATTAACATTTTATTGCAATAAAAATTAAAATTTTTGACTGTTTTTAACTTGGAATTGGAAATGACTTTGCTAAAATATTAATTTATTATACTCGTTCACTTAATAAAATATTAAATAATAAAATAGGACAGAAAGTTCAAAAATAAATTAGGCTACCTGTTCTTATAATCTGGGCTCGGATTGTAAAATTAATAAAGGAAATTTCTAGATTAGGTCGAGAACAGCTAGGCCATATTACAGGTTTACTGTACATGAATTTGGCGGGTAAGCACAATTAACAATTTTTTTAAAAATAATTATGAAATTGATGTGAAAATAATGTCGAAAAATCATTTCACAAAAGAAAATTAGTTCATTAAAATAATAATCTGTTCATTTCGACACAATTAAACCGGAACAAAATCGGATAATAGGGACATAATTCCATTATTCCACCCCAAGGTGGGTATGTCCACCTTGTTCCACCCCACCCACCAAAAATTTGTAATTTTAATAATATGGAGCAAAATGACATCCCCTCTCACTCCCGCACAATTCGAGCCCTACATTATAACGCAAAATCCTGTGTAGAGATGCAAGATCATGAGGTTATTATTGGCTAATACTGAATCAAAATCTATAGCATAATTAATAATAATTTATATTTACGTGTAATTTAAGCTATACATTTTAATAAAATGAATTATTATTGCCTGACGGATCATTTTGATTGACTTTTTGTTCTCATTGACAATTTTTAACAATTAATTCTACGCAATTTACAATGTTATTAAAATATTTTACGCACATTATCCGTCCACAATATTTATGCAATATTATTTTAAAAACAATTTACTATCTACAGCATAATTTTATAATTATAATATTTGTTAATCATTATTATTTATATACCGGTATTAATAAATCAAAAAAAAAAAATGGCGGCACCCAAATTAATTCGCGTCTTCTCAGCTGGGCCATTTTAAAAATTCAGTTTTAGATTAATCATTTTGACTAGAAGCGACAATAATTAAATTATTGAATAAAACGCGGTAAACATCATTTTTACTCAAAGCAGGAATAAAATTCCACATTATAAGTGTATTTTATAAGCACAATATTAAGGAACTTGCAATCATTGGGTTTAAATATATAGATAGCACCTCAAAAATTATTTATTTAACTTCTAAGTCTAATAAATTAAACTTTTTAAAAAATATTAATTTTATAAGTAATTTCCACTTCTTATTTTCTTCGAAACATTTATTTTAATCGAAGTTATTCATATTTTTTAAATATAATTCTTTATATTATACTTTTGGCAGACCTGAACTGCGCCTCGCCACGCTCATCCCTCCTCGAAGAAGGGCTGCTTTTTCACAAAAGTATAAAATAAGCTTATTTTCAAAAGATTAATGATTGGTTAAAACTTAAAAGTAAGATGTTTGGAAGAAAATAATAAGTGGAAAATTACTAATAAATTTTGTTAAGTTAAATAAACCTTTTTTAAGAGATTCTATCACTTCAATTTTGTAATTTTTACAAGATTTTAGGACTTTATTATTTTGAAATTTTATATCTGCTTTAATGCCAAATAACTTAAAATATTATTTAATTAGGCCTAATAATAAAAATATTTATAGCAGGTACTGCAAATAAAAAGCATAATTAATATAATATTAATTTTAACAATAATGACAAGATCTGACGAGTAATAAATTCGTAATAACAAGAATAATATGGTTATTATAACGAAGCTTCTCTATAAGCCTCATTATACAGCTGTGGTTTAGGTTTTCTAGCTAGTTTATTTAACAGATTTATAGCTATAAAACCCATTTTTTAAGTAATTATTACTTACTTTATGATTATTAATATTATCTTACTATTTTACAAAGTTGTATATGACGAATAAATTTATTTTCACAAAATAGCTCCTCTTTAAAACCGTTCTATATTTTAATTTAAAAGATATATATAATTTATTTCCATAATTATTATTATATATCACTGTTTTGTCATGGTCAGATACATTTTATAATATAAGAATACTGCGTTATACTTTTATAATATAACTTTATATGTTTATATAAAATATTATAAAAACCTTATTTCTGTTATTTAGGTAATTGGGTAATTTGATATTGTTTTGGATACGTTTTTTTAATATAGAAAATAGTCTTTTATTCTTTTCAAATTATTCGACCTCTATTAATTCTTGGTCCCCAGAAAAAACTTTCGAAATATAATTTTTTTATTAATTTATTTTCTTAAAAATTATATTTTTTTCTAATTCTTTATTAATTTTAGGTCCGTCGCCCATTATTTTATTTATATTTTTTAAAATCCTTTTAGCTTTGTTTCTTTAAGTTATTAAGGTGTATCTGTTCATCTTTTGCGTACGGACTAAAGCACATGTCTACAGATACATCACATGATTAAATCCTTGGGAGCCATTTTGTAGCTCGATTCCTATGTCACGTTATACCATGATTTTTGGGATTATTGGGTGTCTTATCATCAAAATAAGTTTATCAATAATGTTGTTTCATACTGCGGATGTAATCCTGTTATTTAAACAATTATTTTACTATCTTTATTTTGAATGATTTAAGGAATGAATAATTATTATTATTACTCGCGATAAGCTCTCAAAATCTTTGAGAAAATTATAACCCGTAATTATATTTTACATTTTGTACATCTTTATAATGGACTTGTTATAGGAAACAGTACCAATTTATACCGGTTAATTAAACCGGGACAGACACAACTTCTTTTAACCAAAGTTTAATAAGTTATAAATTATATCTACAGCAGTTTGATCACTTTTTCATAATTTTTGGCACCTTAAAATTGGAATTATAATATATTTACATCAGAACACCTTCGCATAATTATCAACAATAAATTAAAATTATTGTTTTACCAGTTATTCTACGTGAAAGGTGTGTATATCAATTCGTATTCACCTTGCATCTTATAAGTGACTCGATCTACTAAAACCCTGACCCTAAACCTATTCTAAAGGGGTCCAAAGCCCATCATGGGAACGAATGGGTGAATTTTCTATGGTCAGCCACAGCCAAGGAAAAAAAACTGAGGAACTAACCAATAGTCCCGTGTCTAAAAAGGCTAATCATGTACGATTTTAATAGTCAGCTAAGATACGTAAAAATCAAAAATAGACAAAAAATATAAGAATTATTTTTAATTGTTGGTGTCTAAATAGCTATTGCGGTCGTGTCTGAGAAATCGGTGTTATTTCCTATAACTTTTCACACCTGTCACACCTTGCTTTCCGGTCCGTCCAATGGCAGTTGGAATGAATCTCGAATGTGTTGGAGGCTCAGTGCACAAATGTGTCCGTAGATTTTGTTGTACCACTCAGGAGATCGGCCCCTATTGTGAATAATTAAAACACTTTTTATTGACCAATATTTCTTAAGAAAGTTAAAACGCATGCAATTCTTCTGATAACTTGATACAAATAAATCCAGTGCGCAGACAGTTCGCACATCGCAATGCGCCGATGTAAAGTTCCGCGGTAAAAAATAGTTCATCTAGTTTATTCAGTAAATTATTTTATAATTGGCATTGCGGAACAGTTACCGTATTTTTACATGTATATTTATGCTGCTAGAAGTTTGCAGAATTTTTTAAACATAAATAAAGATCTTACCTGGTGTCCACTCTGCAGATGTGGGTTAATTTGCTTTTTCCAGAACCGCAAGGTTCAATCAGGTAACGCGAAGCCAGAAGCAGTCCTCTTACAGCACCTAGAGGAGGGTGGCAGTCCTTGTAATCAACCGAGGTCTCTACTAAAACGCAGCTTCCTCTCTGAAGATCGGTCTTCCATAACCTATGATAAATAAACAATAATGCAACACATCCTAATCTAAGACATAATAAGGCCAAAAAAAATAAAATAAAGAAGTACCTGAGAACGCAAAAATCCCGAGGTGGCAACGGTTGCATCGTAATGGAAGAATACTGGAATATTTCAGCCTGTTTGTCGAGTTTGGCTACTACTCGTGACTTGAAAAGATCCGGATCCCAAGTTTTTCTTAAACAAAAATAAAGCAACAAAATAATTACATAAGCTGTATATTAACTTGAATTAACGGGATGCGGAATACCCGTAGTGAAATATACTGTATATAGGTCATTTTCTGTCTTCTGAGCATCTCCACACTTAGCAGAAGCGTAAGAATGAAATAAAATATATACCGTAGAAAAGCTCAGATATTATTGTAGGGTACCGTCAATTTCTTTTTTTTTTATAAAATTTATTATATACGGTACTGTATTAATTTTTAAATAATTAAAATAAAAGACCATGTTTACAGTTTTTTGTCAACGAATTAGTCAAAAATAGAAATCAAAACATCTTTATTTTTGGCTCGTTTGACAAAAAAAGGTACAAGAATAACTGAGCTTTCCTAGGGGATATAATATTTTATTTCACTCTTTCGCTTCTGCAAGGTGTGGGGACGCACAGAAAATGACCTATATTTTGCTGTGGGTATTTCGTATCCCGTTAATAAACATTTAGAATAATTGCAATAGTCTACCTGTCTCGGAGTATCCTATTGAGCACTTCGCCAGGTGGGGCTTCAACTTCGACTGCAGCCTTCCATAGTCTGAGGGGCATACCGTCGGCCACTTTCTTAAATGACAAATCTGTTTCTGGTAGAATGGTGCTGACATTTACCCATCCTTTGAATTTATCGCGGGCCTCCTACATAGCAAAAATATTAAAATTTTTATTTTTTAAATACATAATAGTCTGCATGTGGGCAGTTTAACAGTAATTCAGCCAAGCATAATTATATGAAATAGCCTAATTTAATAATTCATGCATTTCTTTTATAATACTTATTTCATTATTCGTATCTCTTAATTCATTTGCATGTTGATTTAATTAAGTTACGTATATACGAAGAATTTTTATTTGCCTAATCGATTGTCCGAACTTTCAGCGGCTTAATTGCAGTTCTAAGAATATTAAGTTTCGGAATTATTGGATTAGTTATTAAAAACAATCGTCAATATTCTGCTAGAGGCTGTAAGTTAATACCAATGTTAGGGGACGAAGATTATAGTCTTTATGCAAAAACTTTTGCCTGCAAGGGGGGTTATTTCTCCTTATGATGGATTCTTAAAAGTTCAGAGAGTAAGGGAATCTAAACGGACAGCCCTTACGTGGTTAATTATAATTAAAGGTAGCCTACTATTTAGGGCCTAATATGTTAAACCCTTCCAAACGATATAAGTATCACAAATAGTACCCAAATTAGCATATTTTAACTGCGATTTTTTATATTTTTGAAACTTTAAATAGACCTATTTGAAAATTATAGATCAGACGTTTTAGGGGGTAGCCAGTAGGCTGGTCAAACGGATATTTAAAAAATCTCACTCCTCAGCTTTTTTTTTCCATCCTAAAATTCATAATTATACCGAATTCGATCGGGATTTGAACCTGCAACTTTGGGGCATGTTTCACTGCCAAGGCTAGATCTCACACGCGGTCACACCACCCACAGAACCATGCATTGGCGCTGACTTGAAAAACATCAAATCCTATCGATTATGGACCCAAGGTCATTTCCGAGAACTAACAATTAAGCACTTAACCTTAATTTTTGAAGATGAACATACAAAGCAGTTCTGAGAAACACTTCCATTATTCCATTGTGTTATAGTGCTGAATATTAAACAAACAACGCGTACCTTAACCGTTGAATTGACGCAGCCTTCCATGTAATTCCTCCAGTCTCCGCCAGCTTGCCTTCCCAATTCTTCCAGAGTTACTGGATCGGCAGATTCGATGTAAGAAAACCGGCACTGCGACATTGTGTCTTCAGAAATCTGAATTAAAAAAAAATTCAACATAATTATTTTAATCGATATATATAAAATCATTAAAAAATACTCAAACAAACTTATAAGAAACAAATAACTTATAACACAATGTAGAGGTGTGCCTTTCAAATTTCATGAAATGAAATTTGAAATGAAATTTAAAGAACGAAATTTACTTAAATTTCATATCAAATTTCAAAATTTGGCAAAATTTTTGCAAGTTTTATTATATTTTTTAAACTTAAGAACTTTATTGGTCCTTTTAAAGCTAAATGTATTAATTTCCATGCTGTGAAAAATATATTGATGGTAAATTAGAAATTTTTCAGCATTTTTCTATAAAAATGTCCAGATTAAATTTCATGAAATTTGAAATGAAATTTGAAACGATTTGAAATTTCATGAAATTGCCCACCTCTAACACAATGTACTTAATTAAATACGTGTATTTTTTGTCCTAATTTTAAAAGTGCAATTATCTATTTTTTTCTTAGAAGTTAGTTCTAACTTATGCTGTGCTGATCTATTGTTTGATCATTTTATTATTTTTTTGCAGGTCTATTTTTTAAAAAGGACTTACCGAGAATAATTTAGTAACATTTCTAATCATGACAGCCAGACACTCTTGGGCCGCTCTGTTTTCGTTCAATTCTCTTTGATCAGGTACTCCTACTGTTTTCCTACGTCTTGGGGACGTGCTAGCACTCCTTGGAGCATTCAGGTTAAATAGTGAAGGTGCAAAGCAAACAGCCAGGTTGCTTGCGGTCATCTAAAGAGAGCGGAGAAAGTTAAAAATTAAATAAGGTTCATAAAAGAATGTTTGGTAACTTATTTGGTGTATTAAAACTTACTTGGTTCTCGTGAGCTCTGCTCGAAACATCGGCCAAAAATATGAGTAACATGTGTAAAACTTCCCTATTTTCATCAGGCATTAACAAAATCGTAGACTGCATTGCCTCTAGTCTCATGTCTTCTGGAATGTCTATTTAAATTTGAAACGTACCCCATAATTAGTACTGAACATATCAGTAAAGGTCTTGTTTGAATAAAACAAATTCGAATCGAGTTTATAAATTTAGTAGTAGGTTGCGAAATTTTATTAGGCTATATTTTTATTTTTAACTGAATAATTCGGTTATGCCCATGCCTAAAATTAAGCTTATTGGGTATTCGTCAAATCCAAAACATGCATTTAGTTTTTGACAAAACAGGAACTCGAAATCGAGTTGTTCGGACTCGAACTCGACTCGAAATGAAAAACCCAAACTATCAGACCTCTACAATTATTTTGTTTTTCTTTGTGTATGGATACTTGAAACTTTACCTCTGTACTTACGTTGATAAATGCTCATGAATGTTTCCGACATCTTATTGGTTAAGAGTACTTCCGGTAGTTCCCGGAAGTACTGTTTGAGCATGTCGGCAACGTCGAATGATTGATGTCCGTCATAAGTGACGGATTTCGGAGTTTCTTCGTTCTGCGATTTCAATTTTAGAATTCTGGACCTGTAAAGACAAATAATACGGTATGGATGATTGAAAGATTTAAGTCTGATGGGTTATTGTTTCTTGGTTTTATTTTGGTCGCAGTGAACGACAACAAAGGTCATAACCCGACGACGGTATATAAGCGATTTATAACTATAACCTGGTCGAGTTACCCCTGACACAAGGGTTCTTATAAGCAGAGAGTAAGGGATCTACCAAAGGGGCGCTCGTTTCGTTTTAAACTCCCCAGGCCAAAGCTGGAGCAGCCCGAGCAGCCACTTCAAGAGAAAAGCATTAAACATTAGCCTATACTTGCGGCTGGCATTACATGGTCAATGGTCATTGTCAATCATTACATTCGGCGAGTTTTTGGGAATGATTTGTTAACAAAGTGGTACCAAAGACAATTACCCTCACGTCAGTATGTTGTTTTGAAGCGATGTCAATCATTACATTCGGCGAGTTTTCGGGTATGATTTGTTAACAAAGTGGTACCAAAGAGAACTATACCCTCAATGTGTTGTTTTAAAGCGATGATTTTGATTTCTAAGCATTCACCAATGATGGGTTCGCAGTTGTACCAGGTTTGTACACATTCATCATTCATGTCGTGATAACATGCCTATAATAATTATGACCTATGGAAACTGCCATTTAATTTGCTAAGGAACTTACACCGTAGGCTATACATTGCAATATTGGGCAAAGAAAAATAATCATGAGCAAATATCAAACAAAAATATTTTGAACCTTGATCAATAAAAAGAACCCCATAATATTACACATAGATAAAAAATTTCCATGTAAGATGTATAATTCTAGTTACTATTATTAATAATTTAATAAAAATTGATGCCAAGATAATAAATGAGACCATCAGCTCGTAATAAATCCGCAGAAAACACTAAAGAAGAATCGATAAATCCATTGAAATGCCTCATGCAGCGAATCAATAATGTGAAACAATTTAATAAATCGCATGACAATGTAGTGGGATTAAAACAGTGGAAAAATTGAAGTCTCATTAACTTAACATACAAAGTATTAAAATCAATTATTATTACTTTGCTTTAATCTTTCTTATTAAAGAAACTATATACGTACTCGTATGTATCCAATTTTTCTCTTTTTTTAAGAAATAAATCCCTGTATTAGTACGTATAATAATTCATCCAATTAAAAATTTTTAATAAATGTTTTCTAGTAACTTATTTAAACGTCGCGGTGTAGTGAACGACAAGTACGAAGGAAAAATAACCCGACGACGGAGTGAGATTTGAATTTACTCTGTATCACCAATGAGCTGGGGTGTCGGCATCCTTAAGGACCTAGATTTAAACAACCGTCTCAAAGAAGAAAGAGCCGCCTCTTTAAGAATTATTTAGTTTTATTTACCCATGCAAAAATTCTTACTATAGACTCAGCCGGGCTTTGAACCACAAATGTTGGATTCAAAGACAACTTAGACAAGTGCGCAATTAATGGCACTGATGGGCTCTACACACGTATGCCTTATTCTCTGCATGCTTATGGCTTATGCCAGATTTCCACCAATTGGGAAGAAGACACCTGACTTACCGTACGGTATATTCTTATTCGTGATTGGTGAAAATCTGGCATAAGCCATAAACATAGAGAATAAGGCAGATCATACGTGTGGAGGACCCATTAGGGTATCAATTTTATTCCTTTATAAAAACTCTAATCCGAGTTTGCTTCATTCGAATTAGGGCGCACAATCATGAAAACTAGGTGATAGGTACCTAACTTATGGAAGCGCGAAAATTTTATATGCAACTTTAGAACGTCAGAAGAATTTCTTCGGTAACGTAATATTTTTGAAATGGAAATCTCTTCAGAATTCTCTATATCATAGTGAAAAATTATTTAATACTGATACAGTACTTTCGATTCACGAAACAATAAATTAACTATACCGTCAATGCATTTGGCCTCCCAGGCAATTTCAGTTGAGCTTATTTGGATTTTTTCATCCGGATTAACACTGTACGACCCAATCCTGATACAACTACAGTCCAATTGAAAGGTTTCTTTTGTAGCTACTGGTGACTGTAAAAATAAAGTCATGAAATTTCAATATAAATAATTCAGTATTTATAATTAAAAATGCAAATTACTCGCCTCAGGTTCGGTCAGATTGTTATTTGAACCGTTGACTTGATGTGGCTCATTCTCCTTATTGTGACCGTTAGCTTTATAGGATTTAAAAAAAATTAAAAAGGTAGTTAGATCAGGGTTCGGAACCATAACGTTACACTCAAGGACCTACGCTTCGCGGAAGATTTGTCTCCAATATCTCGTGCCCAACAATTCGTATCAGACATTCGGTCCCCGGAACATTTCGTCCCGGACAATCCGTACCCAACAACTCGTCTCCAACATGTCGTACCCGAACAATTGGTCCCCGAGCAATACGTCCCCGGACAATTTATCCCCCAAAATTTTATCCCCAACAACTTGTACTTGAACAACTCGCACGAAATGTTGGGGGCGGATTGTCCGGGGACGTATTGCTCGGGGACCATTGTTCGGGTACGAATTGTTGGAGACGAGTTGTTGGGTACGAAATGCTGGGTACGGATTGTCAGGGGGGGCGTAATGCTCGGGGACCAATTGTTCGGGTGCGAGTTGTTGGGAACGAACTGATCGGGGACGTAGCCTAACATTGGAGACAAATCATCCGCGAAGCGGGATCCACAACTCCTATATTTTTTAAAGAACCGGAACAGGTACCGTACTGAAATCTCGAAAAACAATATTATTGGAACCGTAATCGAAATTTGTTAAGATTTCAGGAAAATCAGTATGTATGTTTGAAACTAATATTTTGATCTCCCAAATTTTCGTAATTTTAATTTTTTTTAATACTCACGGTCCGAGTCCCGGGTCACGTTTATTATCTGAGGATCCACGTCTGTTTCCGCTAAAATAATGTCCATTTCTTCACCATTAGACTGTTCCTTATTTACTTCTTCTTCCTCAGTTTCACTTTTAATATAATTACAGTCTTCTGTTTCAGTTTTTATAAAGTCATCGTCTTCCATTTTGACAAAGTCTTCCTCTTCAAGCTCAGTTGGACAGCTTTCTCCATCTTCTGCGATGTCACTGAACATTAGACTCTTGGAATTAGACCTAAAAATTAAGGTGCATTTTTATAACTTTTAAATATGGTACCCTAAAAATCTCTCTTAAAGTGTCTGTAGCATGGAAAATGAAGTTACATATTATTATGTGTATACAATGTTCCCCTTTCATGATGCATTTCCAATTTTTCTAAAATTCCACTCCAGGGAGGCCCAAAAACAGCTCACTCTTAAAATTCCATTAAAATTCAGTTCCCTGAGCGTCAACTGTGGCAATATCGCCCAATCAAAATGGAATGCACAGACACCCATGATACGATATCTCACCAGTTGGCAATGTTCAAAATTAAGGGAACAGAATTT
>JAQGBM010000865.1:0-12033 GCA_034698405.1 Symphylella vulgaris | reverse complement strand
TCCGTGCATGGTTTACTACCGATAAACAAATATGGCCGCCTACCGCGGAGATGAGCCCGCACATCAGTTTTTCATTTCGATTACTTGTCCATTGTGTTGTATAGTCCTAGGTTATACTGTCTTCCTTTCGGATAGACAAGAACTTTCCAATGTTTGTTGAGCTGCTTTCGCTTACGAAGGTTTCTCCACTTAAGGTTAACTCTTATGTTTTAATTCTTCTTCTCGTGTTGTCACAATATTATTGTCATGATGTTGTTTACATTGGCTACCCTAGCAACGAAATATAATGCAACGCTTCAACTAGAGCTTTTTCTTCCTTTACAAACCGTGTATAGGTTTACTATAAATATGGAAGAGCGAATATTTTATGCAACTTTAAAACCAAAAATATCCGGAATTACTTCGTTGACGTAACATTTTAAAACCCGAAATCTCAGCAGAAGGGCTTATTACCGGTACTCTATCATCATAGGGAAAAAAATTCACAATTTTCTTGATACTTTCGATTCACGATCCAAAGTTATTTTTTTACAACGTTGGATCGTTTTTTACGACAACGGGAAGGGCCTGAAATCGATTAAAATCCTACATTTGCAGCTGTGCTTGCTGTAGACGTAATATTGGAGACAAATCTTCCGCGAAGCCTGCCCCGCAGGGACAGGGTTAGTCAGCGTAAGGTTAGGTTAGAAACATATCCATCCAATTCCGGACCAGCGACGGAATCCAGCGCCCAAATTAGCCCAAATCGCCGCGCTATTAGACTTCTATAGGCGGTAACAGGAACCATCAACCATTGCCAGCTCCCCCCTGTAATAATAAATGACACGTCCCTTACCATTTTTCCATTCAGCTGCTTTTCCATGTCCTGGATGTAAGTTGCTTACCCTTGAATCAGCTGCTCTCCAGTTGGTTTAAATTTTGGTTTAAATTTAATCCAGCCTAAGAAATAACCCCAAACTCTTGTTAAATACGTCCGTTTCGAAACCACTAAAGGGGGAAAACGGGGAAATCCAGAATGCGCAGATACGAGGATGAAACTGAAATATCTGTCAGATCCTGATTCAGGTCCAATTCATGAACCAAAAACAAACAAAAAAACTTCTCCCATATTCAGTAACACTCCGCTGAATTTGTAAGGGCGTTGGATCGTGAATCGTAAACTTATAAGGAAAATATAGAGTGAACCCTTCTGGTGCGATTTCCAGTTTAAAAATGATATAGTCCAGTCAAAATAGAATTTGCTGACCTGGAAATCCAAGACAGGAAGCAAATTTTTTGCACAGTTGTCCCTCATTGTGTTCTCTAACATTGCTGAAAAGTCCCGGATTGTCCCGCGCTTGCTTCTTCCGGAACATTTTCTCATTCAGGAAATTTAGCCAATCACAGACAGATCCACAGTGGTGAGAGGCCATTTTCATGCTCATTTTGCCATAAGAGTTTTACGAAGAATTCACATTTACATCGGCACATGAAAATTCAAACTGGATCAAAACCACATGAATGCAAGGAATGTGGCAAGAAATTTAGACAATTGGGTTCGTTAAAAGAAAATATTCGTCTACACAGTGTGGTTTAAAACCATTCGAGTGTCAAATATGTCACAAACGTTTTTCTGCAAGTTCGAATTTAAAGAAACATATTAAAATCCATTCAGGAGAAAAATTGCACAAATGCCAAGAATGTGGGAAAGAATTTACACAATCAGGAAGTTTATCGAAACACATTCGGATTCACACTGGTTTTAAGACATTTGCATGTCAATTTTGCAATAAATTTTTTTCTACAAGTTCATATTTAAAAGAACATGTTAGAATTCACAATGGTTTAAAACCATTTAAATGCGATACATGTGAAAAAGAATTTACTCAAGCTGGAAATTTAGCAGTTCACATTCGAACACTGCACACTAGTTCGAAACCATACGAATGTAAATTCTGCAAGAAACGGTTTACCTCAAGTGATGATTTAGGTTATCACCTAAGAAACAAACACGTCACTTGTATTGGTCGATTAAAAAGGGATGTGAATTTTGCGACCAAAAATTTCAAACAATCAAACAACTGAAGAATCACGTCAGAGAAATTCACAAGAAGAAAAACGAAGAACCTCTGATGAAAGAAGGTTCTTCGTTTACTTGTTACTGGTTCTAAATTTCTGAATCCGATAGTTGTTTTGGAGAGAATGGACTTCTCAAATGGTAATACCACTATTATAGTGGTAGGATTATTTTCGATAATTTTCATATTGTGGTTTAACGAGTGGTTTGTTTCGAAAATCGTATGAGTGCGATGCATGATTTAGATTTTCGAAAACAAACCACGAGTTAAACCACAATATGTTGAAAATTTCGAAAATCATTCTCCTACTATATATTGGAATTTGCTATTATTATATGAGAATATAAGTTATTGAATAGCCGTGAAAATTTAAAAAATGATAAAATCTAATTAAAAAAAAAACCATTGTGCAATGATATGCAGAGATTACATTACAAATGAAAAAATATATAAAATATCATATGATTGTTTAATTAACTTAATATTTAAATTTGAACCTAAGCAAAACCCTGGCCTATGTTTCAACATTATACCGCCTGGTCCGCAAGTTTCGCAGAGGAACCTAGGTGTTCTTTGCTGCTTAACTTAAGCAGAGTTTTACAAATTCACTTACAGTTCTTTAGTTATGATTAAAAATGTGAAAAAAATGAGTTTCTTTGTAAAAAAAATGTATGTTTGAATGCTAAACTTCATTTTTATTACATACCGGTATTTTACTAAATGCCAATAAACATTTTTTTTACATTTTGGTAGCCAAATTAAGCTCTCTCGTTTTTTGTTTGAATATTCGAAAGGAGCATGAAACCATTTTATGAATCATAGAAATATTTCTCCCATTCCAATATTCGAGCAAGAAATGAGAGATTAATTTGAATGCCGAACGTATCAGAATGTACTCAATAACTTAGCAAAATATTATTTTCTATAATAATTAAAACGCGCTTTTTCAATAATAAAAAGAATTAATGTTCGATTTTTGTGAAAGAATGCCGCAAATGTTGTAAAATAAATAAATAAGTTACTTCAAAGATTTCTCAGTGCATTAATTTTCTTAGTTTTTATATCTTAATATACATTATATACCGTAGTCTAGGATCATATATTGAATTTGATCCTAAGACTCCCCTAAGCAGGGCCGCATCAACCGCGATTGCCAACTGGGGGCCGGTTACTAAACAGAGGCCCCCCTCCTCATTCCCCCCAAGATTCTATAAAGTTTGATAAATTTACAGGTCCCGATTTAGGTTTTTGCCGTCCGGTGGCAGTGAAATAATTGAGGCCGCCCAACTATCCTCCTAGGCGCCGCAGGCGAAATTTTTTTTAAACGTTCAAATCAAATTTCGATTTTTAAAGGGATGGCTATACCTCGTACGATTCGTTTTATATTGGTTTTTCTCAAACAAAATTAAAAACAAATAAGGTCTCGTATTATTTTCATACATATACAATTGTTACTAAAGTCTATTTCTATGTAACTTGATAAAGAATTTTAATGAAATTAATACGCACGTGCACATTAAATGCACGTAAAATGCTGTAAATTGGTTGCGCAAAAAGTCTGTGCATTAAAAATTCTTTATCAAGTTAGCAGAAATATAAACTTTAATTTACGAAGGATTTGGAATTTTAAAACTTTTATTATTTGCAGGAATGTTGACCAAAGGCTATTATAACAAAATGTTTGTCCACATTCCTGCAAATACAATAAATTTTAAAATAATAAATCCTTTGTATAGGTTATAAATATACGAGACCTTATTTTTTAAAATTTTGTTTGTTGTTTAAGTAATGAAAATTAAGATTAGATTAAAATTAGAATTGCCACTTTTACGAAAACTGTATAGGGTTTTAAATAAATTGGAATTTTTTGGTATACTTTCATTTTTAAATTTTTAAACATGGGATTTTCCTATTTCATCCACGAACCAACGTCTTTAAACGAGACTCTCGGAGTGACGAGATGAGAGTGCATAATTACGGAGTATGTCAGATTAATTTGGTCACGACTCTGGTTTTATTATAGGATTAATTGAATCATAATTAGTGACGAGTCATGGGTTTGTCAGCGTCAGTCGGGTCTTGAATATCGATCAATCATAAACTCTTTTGCACCCAGACACAGTGTTGAATGTTAATGTTGGAAATACTGCCGTAGTAAATTTGAAAAGAATCGACTTTTTGCTGCAAGATTGTTTCCGTCTTAGTAATATAAGACGACAAAAGGTAAGTTCCCAGAAATTTTGAATTACCGTATTTTGCTAGTAAGTTAATACTCCAAATTCCACGCTGCAGTGGGCCCCATATTAAGGTTGTTGAGGTTTTTCGTATTAGCTTACTTATTAAGGAACCTCACCTGTGAACAGCTGATAGATTAATCATTCCTACAGAATGAAAAATTCTTTATTTCTCTTTTGTTCGATTTTGTTCGATTTTGCGACAACGATTTTAATTTTAAAAAATTTAATGTGTTGAGGTTAAAAAGCGACTAAGCGAGTTTAAATCGAAAAGCCATATATAGCAATTTAGGGTATTGTTCGCTTATTAGGCTATGTAGTATAGTTTAGCTATTTTAAAGTAGTTTTGTATTTAAAAATCAACGATTTACGTATAATTTTCATAACATCTGAAAGTGCGATGACGTCATATTTCGTCTTAAATAGCATATTACGTTTAAAGTGTCTTAAGTGTTTTTAAATCTGTGTTTTTAAATTTGTGAATGTACGAGTGTATGAGTGTTTTCAAAGTTAAAATATCTAATGTTTATTCCAACCCTCAATTTTTGCTTTTGGAACTTTAAATTTCTTACAAATATATTTTTTTACGGGAGATCAATTATTTTTAATAAAATGACTTCATCTGTCGCAAGCGTCCTCAATATTTAAGTGTAAAATAAAATAAAAATCATTACATCAGCTCCATTTATTTTTAATTCGACGTTTGCATTTTAATACTTTATAAGACGTTTCGGCTGCAAGATGCTGTCAGCCTTTTTCAATTATAATTTTAAAAGTTCTTTAGCTCTATAGTTTTTAATTTTCTGCCGGTTTCTCCACAGTAAATTGGTTTAGTGCCATTATTACAATCTTTACAGTTAACCATGTATATAACCCCCATTTCTTCATCTTTACTTTTCTTTTTTAAGCACGATAAATTACATCTTTTGTTTTAAACCGGTATATACATAGGTTTAATAGTAACTCCCATATTCTTAGTGTCCAAGGTCTGCGGTTCCAATTTTTTACAATATTTTCAGTAATTTTAGGGATGTAGGTCATCTTCACAAAAATCCCATCCGATTCATTAGCTTCTTTAGCATTAGGTTCAGATTTAGATTTGGTAAACTTAATTTCAGATGCATTTACTGGGCATTTGGGGCTGGACCATTGACTGGAACCAAAACAGCCTGTCACTGAAATAGAGCGAATTTTAAAAACTCTATGGGTCAACTTGCTACGCATGCCATTTCAGCTTATAGAGCAGGGATATCTGTAAAATTTCAACTTCAAGCGCAAAAATTGGACGAATTGGGAGTCGTAATTTTACAGATTACCCTTCTCCAAAGCATAAATACAGTAACAAGCATTTAAAGTTATTAAATCAAGACGATCATCAGCTTTTTAATACATTACTGTCAACGTTAGTTCAAGGGTTATGAAACCCGGGAGCGAAATGCAACAAAACGAAACGAGTTCGGTGGGGGAATGGGAATCAATGAAATTTAATAATTTGCAACATGCAAGAATATTATAGTATTAGCCATTATTGATTAGATACCCCGAGCTGCCGTTTTACCCCCGAAACTGCCCCTAACACACGTTGCGCATGAATAGCGTGTGTGTCTGGGGCAGCAGTTTCGGGGGTAAAAGGGCAGCTCGGTGTAACGAATCAATTATGGCCGATTAAATGGCTATTGGCACTATATTTTGTAACAAGATCTTGCTCTGTAATAATTATATTAACCACACCAGCAGCCTGACTGAGCAGGACTTGGAGTCTAGCTCAGACAATCAACGTGAGGTGACTAAAGAGTAAAGAATATGTATATTCATCTCCTGAAATTTGAATTGAAATGTCAGTTCAATTCAAATTAATTCAGGAGATGAATAATTGACGTTTACGTTTTGATCAGGCACATAAAATAAAAATGCATATTAATTTGTAGACTCAATTTGGCCACGTATGAAATGGTGATTCTCATTTTGCTAGGAGATATGGGGTTGACATCGAGATTTCCAGCGTTTTAGTGTTGGTCAGGACTTCTTACGTGTTTTCGGGGGATGGGAATTGAATAACATAACTATAGCTGTTCTGTCACGGAGTCAGTCTATACAGTCGGATCTTGGAAGCGGATAGAGGCATCAGTGAACCCTTTTGCATCAAAGTAGTGTTGAAAATATACAGTAAAATACCGGTACTTAATAATAATTGTAGCATAATTTGAGAAGAATCTATACTTTTGTTGAGCTGCAAGATTTTTTTTTCGACATACTTATAAAGGTAAGCTTAATTAGCACTCCCAATTTTTTTAATTATAATTTTAAAAAGTTTTCAAGTAGCTATAGGCCTGATAGGTTTACCACTCATTTTTGTTGTTGATATTCTTCATTTTCATAATTTTATGGTAAGGTGCCACACCTACACTCACCTAGGCCTACACTCACCCTATATAGGAAATGTGCAATTATTATTACCTGTGAGAGATTACGTTCTCACTTCTCACATAACGATAAATTATTTTTTAATTTTGTTCGATTTTGCAACTAAGATTAAATTAAATAAAATTTCGTCTACGTCGGCAGAGTTTGGGTCAAAAGAAACTTCAATCAAACTATAATATAATTAATTGTGTTTGTTGCTTATAGTTTATATATTTTTATATTAGCTTTGTACATTGTACCATATAATAAAATTTAGGATTAATATTTTCAACAAGACAGTTAATCTGAAAGTGCGATGACGTATTCAGGTTTCGTCTAAATATTTAAAAGCCTATTTAAAGTGTCTAAATGTTTTAAATATGTTTTAAAAAGTGTATGGTAGGCCTATTATGAATTAACACTAAATGGTGTCCAGTATATTTTTATTATTTTTTAGCAAAGATTTTTAAAAATAATTTTTAATAGATTTGACCTTTGTGTGCAATTATTTCACTCGGTTTTTAATTAAGTTACTAACTTGTTAGGCCTGTAACTAGACGTGTGCGCCGATTGCAAATTGTCGGCGGCGGTGCTTATTTTCGGCGGCGCGCCGCGGCGTGCATATTTTTTTCGGCGGCGTATTAAAATTAAGGTGACCAGATTTTTCACGAAGAAAAACGGGACAAAAAAACAAGGCGCAAAGCGCCGGAGTATTTTGGTTGATCCAAATTAATTTTGCTTATGAACACTGTAAAACATTTTTGAAACATTCCCCACAAACGTCGGAAACATTACCTTAATATGTAAGAAATATATTTTTTCCGTAATCTGCATGAAAGGTTTCCGACAGAGATTTCCGAACTCGGAAACAATATCGCGCGCAAGCGCATAAAACACAAACACACCTTTTCTTTCCAAGAATAGGGGATATGGCGAAAGCGTCTCGTCATCATAGTTCATTGTGTGACCAAGTTAACAGTCAACTACTGTAGTCAAGGGATATTATTTTTTGATTCTGGGCCTTAAGGTAAGTGTACTCATTATAAATACTTAATATTTATTAAGCTAATTATTATTTACAAAGTGTGTACGGTATCTTATATATCGGTTTGCGTTTTAGGCTATTATCCCCTCCGTATAGCCTGGCTATATCAGCAGGCCGTTGATAGTAGGCTACTAAACTTACATAGCCTATAAGTTAGTACCGAGTGCATAACAGTTGTTTTCAGTATAAAATACAATATTGCTTCATTTGATAGACAGATGTGGGCTATAATTTTTAAACAAATTTATATTGAAATGAGGTAAAAAGGGTCATCATCCCGCGGTTGAAGCTGGTAAGAAAATAAACTCCCATGCATAAATCAATGGCAAATGCTGCAATTATCAAAGTTAATACTCCCAAATCGCGAATACAAATATGAAACTGAGATACCATTATTTTGAAATTCTGTGAATATTTTGGATGGACAATTATAGATCTTCAATTTTTTTTGTAGGCTAAGTTATATAGCCTACAGTCAGTGGCTACAGAATGATGCTTGTATAAATCCCCCCCCCCTCTCCTTCGCTCCTTGGTGTTATAACCCCTTCTATTCTCTCGTCTTCTCTTATATCAGCAGCAGCAGCATCCTATGTACGTTTTTGTTCAGTTTTCTCTCCCTCTTAAATTACCATGCTCTTACAGTATGTTAGGGGCAATATAATTAGTTTCAAATGTTATACAAGTTTTTGCTGCCTACACCGTTATAAATTCACTGGTTATTCCACCAAAATAATATGAAAAATAATGTCAAGGTTTTGTGACTTATTTTTAAATTTTTTTTCTTTAGATTGATCCAAGACCGATCTCAAAGAACTTTCAATAATTATAGGCTAACTTAATACAGTACAGAACCCGCCTGATACGCAAAAGTTTGAAACAATTAATCAACGGTTTTTACAAGTAAGTTTAATTTTTCTAAATTAATTTCGAAAGTCGAATATAATGTAGCCTAACTTATATTACTATTTTCATTTTTCAGCATAATGTGGATTTTCTGTCCTAACTCAAGAACTCTCAATATGACACAAGTTTGAAAAACTAATTACCGGTAAGTTTAATTCATTTATTATTACCCAATTAATTTCGAAAAACACAGAAAATAATAATAATAAATATTAATTTTTTTCAGCATAGCGGGTACGTGCTGCATGCAACAATAGAAGAGGTTCGGATCCATTTTTCAGCATATGTGGATTTTCTGTCCTAACTCAAGAACTCTCAATATGACACAAGTTTGAAAAACCAACCGGTTTAATTCATTAATTGCCAAATTAATTTCGAAAAACACTGGAAAAAATATTGATAAATATTAATTTTGTTTCAGCATAGCGGATACGTGCTGCTTGCATGCAACAATAGAAGAGGTTCGATTCATTCAATCCCGATAAGAAACTACCAAAGGTATTGGGAAACTACCTATTATAGACACAGGGTGGACGGTGGTGGACACTGCATGTACATTTAGGCCAAAGGAAGTATCTGTTTCATGAATACTGTATTTTTAATTAATGTAGGCCTAAATTTATATTGTAATTATATTTATTTTATACTGTAGGGGCCTAGAATATTTATATATCAATAATTAATTACCATATAAGTATATTAATTTAATTGTATATTCAACTTATTGTATATTAATTTCTAAAATTCCATTAAATTTCTTTAGATTTAATTAATTAATTATCTTCTTGTGATTGACTATTTTGCTTATTTTTAATTAGCATTTTGGTAGATAACTCTTAATCGAAAACCTTTATTCCAGGATTTACAGATTTTCTGATAAAGCAAATCAAATAACCAGGATTATTTAGAGAGGTTGATAATTAATTATGATTAATTAATTATCAACCTTTATAATTAACCAGGTTAAAATTGGTTGGCGTTATTAGTAAGTTAAAATCAGTAAATCTGAGAAAAGGTTTCCGAGTACGGGTTATCTCTCACAGAAACATTTCTTAAATTATGTTGAGAGGTTTCCTGTTTTTGACGGAATGGTTTCAGAATTTAGCTTTCCAATAATCCAGAAAGGTTTCCGATTATTAGGAAAGGTTTCCGAAAAGAACCGGAAACGATTCCTATTGTAGGTTTCTGATAATGTAGAAACCTTTCCGACTGTTGGGACATGTTTCCGAGCAGAGTGGGAAACGTTACACGCAAAACATTGGGCAGTCTACTTTCCAGAGATATAGAGGGTAACGTTTCTGAAAATGTTTTACAGTGAATAATAATAATAATAAACAATAAGTTAAGAAAATTTTATAGCATTCGAACCCAATTCGTATTTTATTACCATTTACGGCTATAGAAATAAAAACGGGACAAACTATAGCCTACTGTACACCAGGACTGATCGTTCAAAAACGGGACGGTCCCGGTAAAAACGTCCCGGGACAGTGCCGTTTTTGAACGAACAGTCCCGGTCTTAACTCTGTGGTCACCTTAATTAAAATTCTACAGGCTACTACTGGGTTATAAAATTCATACGCAGCTGCAAGTACAGTATTTTAGGTTATTTTAATTGAGCTCACGGCACGGCTCACGGTGACAAAAAAATGAAAATTAACTAAATTAAATTAGAGCGCAATTACTATTTATCAAATTACCAATCTCTTGCACACTTCTAGTCCACGCTCACTTGTAGCAGACTTGTAGTTGCATCATTCGGGATCGGGACAGGGAGTTCGGATTGGGCTTCTTGGCGTATAGCCACTATTTTGGGCATTATATTACTGTAGTTGCACTTGAATTCATCCAATTAGAATTTTTTTTATTAAAAAATCGGCGCGCTGATTAATAATATTTAAGAAATTAAAAATATCGGCGCGCCGGCGGCGTGGCCAAATCTTCGGCGGCGGCGCGATTTGAAAAAATCGGCGTGGCGGCGTGTCGGCGCGGCGGCGCACACTTCTACCTGTAACACGGATTGTGTACCATCTCTCCCACCGTCCCATATCTCCCACCATTAAAATTTGGTGGGTGAGATGGGAAAACAGTCTCATCTCTCCCACTACAATAATTAGTGGGACATATGGTATAAATAGTCCCATTTCATCCACCGTTGGGGCTCCAGCTATGGAATTGAAGCGCAATTGATCGTGGGGATCAAGGATGATAGAGCGCATAGGAAGTAGAGTCTAACCTAACCTTTAACCTTAATTGAATCAATGCTCTATCAGCAGCCCGGATCCCCGGAAAAACTAGTTGAGTATAATACTCAACTAGTTTTTCCGGGGATCCGTTTGGAGGAACTTATGAAAGCACGGGGTCCGGATAAAATATAGCTTGTTCATGATCGAAGCAAAAGTGCCCTTTTTGCGCGTGCTTTAAAATTTAAGCCTAGAGTACTAGTACTCTAGGGGTGGCAGCCCCCCAGTGTACCGCCGGAGACGAATTTTTGGGGGGTTTTAAGTCAAATTTTGAAAATTTTAACTTCATAAATGTAAAATGAGAAGTGTTTTTTAGGATATAACTTACTAAAGTTATTATACCCCGTAATTAATTAGTTTTAAAAATTTTCCTGATTTTTTTCTCTGGTTTCGGGGTCCGAATAAAATGGCTTCGCTGTCCGGATCCGGACCGGAGTCCTCTAGTTGAGTAGGGCTGCTCTATATCAACTATATGCTGTATATTCAACTATGCTGTATATTCAACAGGCTAAATGGCTAATAGCCACAATTAATATAGGCCGCCGAACCAGCTTTGCTGGTCCATCGCAGCTCAGTAAGTTAACTTATCATCCTTCGCAGCTCAACAACCTAACCAATTACCTTAATCGAACCTATGCTGTATATTCAACAGGCTAATAGCCCCAAACCAGCTTTCCTGCTCCGTCGCAAGCTCAATAACCTAACCTAACCTTAAACCTGGTGGGAGAGACGGGAATTCGAGTCTTACACTTCCCACCGACTGCAGTGGTGGGGGAGGTAGGACTGTGGAAGAGACGGGAATGCAAGTCTCACCTCTCCCACTATAACCAGGTGGGTGAGATGGGACGGTGGGTCAGCTGGGACGGTGGGACGGTACCTGTAACACGTACCGGTAGCTTTTTTAAGTGACAGTTTTTTTTTTCAAGTTAATTAATTAACGATTAAATCGAAGATGCTACTAATAGGCAAACGAACTTATACCGTAAAACCACCTAACTTTGGCAGTGCACCTAACTTTGGCAGGTGAAGGGACAGCCCTTATTTTGGTTAGAGTGCCCGCTGAATGCAGGGTGTTTGTTGTACTGGACAATTTAGCAATCAATTTCATTGTAGGCACTACGTTTGTGAGGAAACTATGGCTTCAGAAG